>JACGDI010005846.1:311986-324039 GCA_014898725.1 Jacaranda copaia
TGTAGTATTTATAGCTGGTTGTGGGCGTAATTTTACCCAAGTGCCCTTATCAGGTGTACTTGGTTTTTCCCATAACTGGGTTGGGAGTCATTCTTTGTCTAGATCCCAGTACTATACCAGGTGACGCAATTTCCTATTTTTTCGGATAACCATACCAATAGGAGCACGTTCCTGCCAGAGTTGTTGGCAGGGTTGTTGGAGTTGTTGGCAGTGGTCACATCAGCTGCCACGTGTCATCAATGCCGAGGGGTTCAACCTATCCAACTTATACCCAGAGGTCAATTCATGTCAACCGGACTTGAATGCTAAAACTTTTGAAGTGGTCCTTAGGTCGATACGGATCGATCGTGGGACTTACCAAATGAGGTCGATAAAGGTCAACCAGATAAATGTGCCTTTAGGCTTCATAGGCTGTCTCATCTGAAGTTGAGCTTGTTGGGCCCACTGAATTATTTCGTATCATGTTGGGCCTTATAGACTGTCTCATTTGAAGTTGGGCCTGTTAGACCTATTGGATTATCCCATATCAGTATTCTCTATTATTTTCATTGTACAAACTCTTTATCTTTCATTCTCCTTGATATGATGTGGCTTGATCATATAAGTAGTTTATTTAAAAATCGATTTGCTCTTAAAATAACTTTACTGATTAGGAGTGATTCAAATGTACATTATACCTCAAACTTTAAAGATGAGGTGATTGTCTCATCCCAACTTTGTTGAACTAACAATATTATGATATTATCTTTATTGTATAAGAAAAGAAAGGCTCTTCATATATTTAAAGAGGCGGTTACATTATGTTACATTAAAATTTATTTTATTAATTTTATCTTAATTTTTAATTTAATTTCAAAAGTAAATTTATCATTTGATTTAACATTAGAAAACAGAAATTATATAGTGAATATATAATAATAAAATTTATGGAATGTTTAGGTCGATAAATTTAATAATTTTGAACTTTGGATGTAGAAATTATTTGCTAAATATGAGCGCATAGTAATGGATAACTAATATTTTATGTTATTGATGTTACTACTGTTAAAATTATATTTTTGCTAATATATATTGTAGAAAAAATTAAGTACTTTATTATTTACTAATATAATTTAGCATAAATAATAAGATAAATTAATATGCATACAGGAACAACATGCTACGGCGACTAATTATGCTATATGGAAACTAGCAAAATGCACTAATATGAGAATAATTTGAATATTCAAAAGTTCATAAAAAAATCGAGCGGTCAATTGATGCAATGATAATGCTCTTACACTTACGTAAATATGATTTGTTATTCAAACCTTAACAAAATTTAAGTGCATTTATAAATAAAAAAATAAAAAAAATGGCTAGACATAAGTTTGAAAAGATTAAAAAAAGAGTATTAAATATTATTAGTTAATCTTCTATAAAGATTTACATCCTCGTGATTTTCTTTATATACGTTATTGAACTATATTTGTTAAATTTCTATAATGTATTTGTTTTTATAAATATCTCCAAAATAATAGAAAAAGATCAGTGTTTATAAAATAATAATTGAGATATAATATTTCTCATTCTAAAAGAGTAAGATAATTAGCAATAAAAGTTCATATATTCATATACTATGTAAAAAATAAATAATTCCCTAAGTGGCTAACTACTTTTAATGATTTGGAACTATTAAATTACAGAAACCATGTTCTACCCGATAAAAAAAAAAGAAAAGAAAAGGGAACTACAACAACCATGCACTAGTATTTTAAATAATACCAATTTATGTTCCTTTTAATATTTATTTCTTTTTTCATTTCTGTCCGTACAGTGCTAATTCGTTGAAGTTGTCCCCTAAGAGAGCACTGAGAGAGAGAGAGAGAGAGAGAGAGAGATAGAGTGGAGAGGGAGAGAGGATGATCACTGACGGAGTTGAAGACGAAGAAAAATGGCTCTCAGCTGGGATCGCCGGTCTTCAACAGAACGCCTTCTACATGCATCGCGCTCTCGTACTTGCATTTATTGTTCTTTTGTTGTTTAATTTCTGTGATTCAGTTAAACCCTAATTTTTGTATTCCAATTGCTTTTGAGTCTTAGGATTCGAACAATTTGAAGGAAGCTCTCAAGTACTCGGCACAGATGCTTTCGGAGCTCCGCACTTCGAGGCTCTCCCCTCACAAATACTACGAACTTTGTGTGTAATTATAGCTTGGCTGTTACCTCTTTCATTTATTTTGGCCTTTTGTTTTCTGTATTTAAGCATCTCTTGAATTTGAGTTTTATCTGTAGATATGAGGGCGTTTGATGAATTGAGGAAATTGGAAATCTTCTTTAAGGAGGAGACTGGTCGCGGTTTCTCGATCGTCGAACTCTATGAGCTTGTGCAGCACGCTGGCAACATCTTACCGAGACTGTAAGGGACTTTTTTTTAATTCTTTTTTTCGAACATTTGATACAATATTTGTTTTACCCTTTTCTTTTGCGTTTCTTTGCTGTTAAATCTGCATTCATTTGGATTCAGTTGAAGTGCTTGTATATTAGAAATTTAGAAGCTAGATGTTGACGGAAGAAACAGAAATAGATTGTTTCGAGGAGTATTATGTAAGTGATGGTGCGTTATTTGCATTTTTTCATTTCCTTTTAGTTTCTATCTTTGAAGTTTCTGATTGAAGGCAAATGCATATATTTAAGATTGAAAATTCTTATCATATCTGTGTGCAGCCCTTGAGAACTATATTCATGAATGCCAACCACTTAGATGATTGTTTTGTTTTGACAATTTGTTCAAAACGCATCAGCGTCCCAGTGTCTATAAAGGTTGGATGTCTGTAGCTTACCCCTGCAAGTAGGGGTGTTATTTCCTTGACTCCAACTAGTGGCCTCCAGGTCACAATGGAGTTCTCATTGTACCAAGCCCAGCCTTATATTGACAGTATGTCCACATGACTTGGTATTCTTCTTATTTCTACTTTTCTTTTCTGTTAGATATTTGCTATGCACTGTGGGGTCTGTCTACATAAAATCCAAAGAAGCTCCAGCAAAAGATGTTCTTAAAGATCTTGTAGAAATGTGTCGTGGTATCCAGCATCCCCTTCGTGGGCTCTTTCTAAGGAGTTACCTGTCTCAAGTCAGTAGGGATAAATTACCTGATATTGGTTCTGAATATGAAGGGTAAGGGCATGATGTGCTTATTATGTGCTTCTATGTGAATCTTTACTTGTTTCAAAAGCAGTTTGTGGCATATTTTGAGCCTTGACCTTGCATTTATTTATTTACACTTAAGCTCATACAGAGAACACATAAACCTTAGTTATTTGCATCCCCACATAAACTTCTAGCCCATGCCTGGTCCACTTTCTTTTCAAACAATACTTAAAACTAAGCTCTTTTAAGATGCATAAACCTTAGAGAACACATGGCAGCAGCCAGTTTTCTGGTTCCCATCCTTCCATTATTACATGTGTCTTCCACTAGAAATTGGTTACAAGCATGATGTTTCATTGTGTTATTTTGTTGCATATAGCATTATAAACTAGTTGGTGCAGTTTAAATTATTTGCCTTATTTTGTTTGTCAGGGAGTCTAACTGTCTAAGAAACCAGTAGGGGACGGCTTAGCACTTCTATTGTTATTTGTTGTCTGTGCAAATAGAGTAGGTTTATATACTTATTCATAGAGATGATTCTTTAGCATGACTGTAGCAGTTTAGGTTTTAATAGCTTGATTGTAGGAATTGCCTTGATTTTAGGGTCTAAATTGAACCTAGGCTTGTGTGTGTATGTTTATTTTTCTCTTGTTTGTTCAGATGTACGTGAAATAAGAATAATTTCTTCTTTATAACAGTCGGCATGCATTTTTGAAAAAAATTTCGTTTTCACGAACTCCTGAAACTGTTACTTGGATCTGTTTGATTATGTAATTACAAATGCATATAGTAAAATGTGTCTCTCTATCTCTCCTGGAGGTGGGTCATTGTATTCATTTAGTGTTGTTTACTCTGCGTGTTATTATTGATGCACTCATATTTTGAGAAATCTGAATGGATTTCATTTGCTAAATGTTCTACACTCCTATAGGGATGCTGACACTGTCATGGATGCTGTTGAGTTTGTGCTCCAAAATTTCACAGAAATGAACAAACTTTGGGTTAGAATGCAACATCAGGTGAGATGGGTAATGGAGAATCTAGTAGCTGTTCTCATTAATCGATGTTGTCTGTTTCTCTATCATGAAGATAGAAATAGAACACTAGAACAAAGTTCATGTCAATGCAGGCATCTTTTTTCATTTTAGAATGATTTATAATTTTCTGATCATGAATTCTGGCTTGCAATTGGGCCTTATTTGCAGGGACCTACTCGAGAAAAGGAGAAGAGGGAAAAAGAAAGGAGTGAGCTACGTGATCTTGTAAAAATCCTATATCTTCATAAGTTCACAGTTCTTGATATCAGTGGCTGAGTGTACTCACTGAGTCTTGTTTTCTTCTCATTTTGGTTAGGTTGGTAAGAACCTTCATGTTCTCAGCCAGATTGAGGGTGTTAACCTTGAAATGTACAAAAGGATTGTGCTTCCCCGAGTTTTGGAGCAAGTAATCTGTTGACTTAGGTTAGATTATTTATTACTGCTTCTCTAGTTGCAATTTAATGGTATGTACCTGTAATGTGGCTTCAGGTTGTTAACTGCAAGGATGAGCTTGCCCAGTACTACTTGATGGATTGCATAATTCAAGTCTTCCCTGATGAATACCACTTGCAGACTCTTGAAACCTTATTGGACGCCTGCCCTCAACTTCAGGTTGGTACACTTTTATGCACTGTTGGATGGACTCTACAATGCTTAAAGTTGTAGGTTCATTTCTGTGTCTATTGGTGTTCTGGTTGTATTTCATATTGTGCTGAACTTCTTCAATTTCTTGCATGCTTTCCCACAGTCTTCTGTTGAAGTAAAAACAGTGCTTGCTCGGCTAATGGAAAGGCTTTCAAATTACGCTGCCTGTGGTGCAGAAGTAAGTAATGCATAGAACTTCACAAAATTTGGTGTAAAGTATTGTTCCTCATGAGTTTCACGCTGCAGGTTTTACCTGAATTTTTTCAAGTAGAAGCTTTCGCAAAACTGAACAATGCCATTGGAAAGGTAAATCTAAGTTTTCCTTCTGAAATTCAATAATACTAAGAACTTGTGGATGATGATTTGGAGTGTTTGAGTTTTTTGATTTCTTGCTTTGGTTATTGTCTATTTACTTCAAGTTGAACTGATCACAAATGGTAATACTCGAAGAATTTAAATTCAAGTACTAGTATGAATATATTATGGCGGTGATGACAACTATGATTTTTATGTTGGAGCATAGATGTTCTCCTTATTATTCCAGGCTTCTGTAAGGAAATAGAGATTCAATGCTATTAATGGCCGCATAAATTTGCCATGAGTAATCTTAGATGCACTAACTAATACATGTTTTCCATCTGTGTCATTGTATGGGATGAGAGTTATTATCTACTGAAGATCATGAATATTGCCCATGATGCAACCTCTAAGTTTCCTTAGGGTTGATCTCATCTGTCATCTTGCTTGTCATGTTCGCTTTGTCAACACATTTGCGCATGACTTATGAGGCCAACATAATAGATTCTGCTTTACTTGAATATCTGTTTGGTATAGCTTTATGCAATTTTTATCATGTAATGGCTAATATGGCGTTTTCTATTCTACATACATGTATCTTGCATCCTTTTCAGCTTCTGCAGTTTTTCACTCTTAGATGTCATCACTACCTATAGTTACATGCATTTAGCCTCTCCTTTGAGTTGACTCTCATTTGGACCAAGTTAGTTTTATTCGGTCTCTTTTCTTAAGTTTTCATTCCCTGCAAATTAAGTGATGTTTATTGTTAAATGCAGGTGGTAGAAGCACAAGATGATATGTCTATTGCTGGAGTAGTAACTTTATATGCATCTCTTTTGACATTTACTTTACAAGTACATCCTGATCGGCTTGATTATGTTGACCAAATTCTGGTAAGTCTTTATAGCATGTAGTGATGTCTCCTAAAATTTGTGTTAGTGAATTGTCTCTGTCTCTGACATGCGTTTATCCTTTTCAACAACTTATTTGTTCACCCTGATTGGCTTGATTATACTGGTCAAATAAGCTCAGGTTATCTTCTTTGGTATTTGGTATAATTTACATAAACAGTAATGTTTTCTGCAATATCATGAAGTGGATTTATTATTAGAGGAGTCAAATTTATCTTTGCATCTCTCTTATTTCTTCTATGGAACTTTCGCCCAAACACATAAAGAAACCCCTTGGGACAGCCCCTCTTCCACCCTGCGACAGATAGTAAGAAATAAATAAAGCCAACAGTTCAATCAGGACTGTTAATTGGTATTCAATTCCTCCTTGTTCAAGATCCTGGAAGAAGTTTGTAAAAATTTACCATGAGATACTTCCTTATGTCTCGACTGATGCATCTGTGATATTAGGATTTGTTGCCTTTATATTGGATAACTCACCTCTGTGAAAGGTAATTGCTTTATGACTTAGGATTGTATTGAATAACAACTCTAAAAGTGGAGATCTTGGTTTTGCTTGTGCCTAGTTGTATGATAGATTTCCTTTATGACTTACCAAATGTCTGTATTGTGAAACTTGTGTGCCAAATGTTTTGATTTGTTTATATATCAGTGTTACCAACCACATACCATTCAATTTCCTGCAGGGAGCATGTGTAAAAAAGCTTTCAGAAAAAGAAAAGCTTGATGACAGCAAAGCAACCAAACAGATTGTTGCACTTCTAAGTGCTCCACTTGAGAAATATAAAGATATAGACACTGCACTGAAGCTGTCAAATTATCCCCGTGTGATGGAGTATCTAAGTGATGGAACAAATAAAGAGATGGCCAATGTCATTGTACAAAATATAATGAAAAATAAGACTTGCATTTCAACTGCTGAGAAGGTATGTGTTCCAATAATTTACTTTAGTTAGTTGAGTTTTGCTCCGTCTTTGACCTTGAGTTATTGGTCTTATAGGTGGACGCTTTGTTTGAATTGATAAAGGGGCTTATTAGAGATTCAGATGAAGATCTTCACGATGAGGTGGTCGGGAGATGCTTTAAATCAATTTATATGCTGCTTTAACTGACATTTTTTTTGTCCTTTTGTTATCTTTCCTTTTAGTTTGTATTGAAACATAATTTACTCTTGATGGTCACCATCATTATTCACTCAAAGTTACTTTCTTTCTGTTGTATTATCAGCTTGATGAGGAGGACTTCAAAGAGGAGCAGAATTCTGTTGCACGTCTTATCCAAATGCTACACAGTGATGTCCCAGAAGAGATGTTAAAGGTAATCGTAATTTTTATGCTTTAGCTCATTGGTAGGTGCTCCAATCTTGTTATTTTCGGGACTCTTTCCTTTCGCTTCAGTGATAGTGTTTGACTTTGTTATCAACTTTTCCATTGCTGTACTCGGCAAAGTTGATGCAAAATTTTTGCAAGGTTTTCTCTTAATTTTTACCATTGATATGTGCTGTATAAGTTCGCATCAGTTCTCAAACTAGTCAGCACTGATTTGATGGTCTGACTTGGACTGATTTGTAGTTGAAGGTTTGCTGAAGGTATTTTCAGAGAGATATAATCAGGTGGACCAATGTTGCTCTACCTGCTCTCCCTCTTCATCTTGTTCTAACCCTCCATGCCTGAATCAAGAAATCTTCCAAATTCTTTTTCTTCTCCTTTTCCTTCTATGCCATAATCTGCTCAAACCTACAATTCAAGACAAGGTCACAAGGATGCTTCCTTGTACACCATATGCTCATGATACCCCCACTCCTCAAGAAAACAAATTTCTGTGCTATGCATTCCAGTCAGCAGTGCTGCTAATGTACAGTCCATGATTTTAATGCTGAAAACTCATGCTGGAAATTGGATGATCATTTCATCAGAGTTCTTTTATTTATTTATTTTCCTCCCGCCTTCTTTCCTCCTCCTCCTCCTCTTCTTCTTCTGTAATTAGCCACCTCCATTTTTGTTGTACACGAGTATAGTTTGCAATTGGTACTCTTTCATGTTCATGATTTTATGGTTTATTTTGCTAAAGAGAGAAAATCTTAATCTTAATAAGGAGGACTATTAAGGCAACATGGCTGCACAAACTCTTTGCTCTTAGATACTGCACGTGCTCCATTTTGCAAAGGCCATTGCATGGGGGCCATTGAATTTCTCATATATTGCATTTTGGTATCTGAAATAAGCATCCTGAAAATTAATCCTTCTAGTCTGACAAGTTCTATGTTAAAGTTGTGTCAACAAGAAAAGTGAGAAGAGATTGGTCAAGAGTTCTGTGCCTGGCATATAGAAGAATATTAGACCGCCCTGCATTGTGGCAGTCTACTACAAATGCCTTGTTTGACTGGAATCCTCTCCTTAGTTGTAGGACACATTCCTAATGTGAAACTCCAAAATGGCTGCTTTTGCTAGACATGTATATGCTATATCATCATGACTAATAGGCTTGGCAGAGTTTAGATTTGTATGTAGTCTCAGTGTGTTTTGAGAAATACGTGTTCATGTATAATTAAGGATAAACAAAGACATATATGTACAAATTCTGACGAGAAAGATAGCAGTTCCCTATGCATCTTAAGAATCTAAAAATATAATCGTTGATGTATAACCTACGTTACCACATTATCCTAAACATATAATGAAAGCACATTACTCCAGATTTTCACAGTGAATCTTGTGGATCAATTTTGGTTGCTCATTTTTGTATGGTTGATCATTTCTATTACTTGATATTGCCTCAGTATAGCTCTCTCTACAGTTAGGATATTTGAATGGTTGTGTTCCACCCAGATGGTTCTCACTTTCACTATCAAATGCTCCATTTATGTGTTTGCAACTAGGACTGGGTACGACAAGGACTTTTAAGACTGGCAAGCATTGTCTGCTGCCAGTCAGCCTCAATCATTTTGGTGCCTGATCACTGTTTAAACCTATAACAGATTACATATGGACAATGAGAAACGGATTAATTTTCATTTAACATTGTCGTAAGGCTAGATACTGAAGTGCATGTGGTTGAGCACCTAATATTTTCAAATAATATTGAAAGGATATAACTATCACACGGGATTGAGTCAAATTGACTTGATGTAAGTCCATATAGTGAGACAACATTATCAGAAAAAATTACCTACCTTACATATTATTATATTAGGCAGTGTTCTCATTTCAATTTGATTATTAACTTTTTTTCTTCATATTCATTTTTGAAAATTTTATTCTCCTAACTTTGTATTTGACTCTTGTTGTTCAGTATTATCATTTTTCTTCATTATGTCTAGTCAATCTTTCTGCTGTATGTTTTCAGGTTGCAGTTGACTTCGCCTATATTCATATGGCAACTGTTTCTTTTTTTCTTTCCTTTTTGGCTGCTTCTTTTTCACGATGATTGTATGTTTGTTGAGTTTCAGATCATCCATACTGTGAGGAAGCATATTTTGACTGGAGGACGAAAGAGGCTTTCTTATACAGTCCCTCCACTTATATTTAGTTCTCTAAAGGTACCATAGCTATTCAGCTTATGTAATCAGTTGCTATGTTATGATTGATCTTTCTTAGCACAAAAATAATTTGGAAATTATCATTGGTTCACAGCCTAGATGGGCTTATGCATTGATGGCTGTGGCTTTGCACGAATAATGCATTCTGCTCTTAGTGCAGGGGAGCATGTAAACACGCTTTGTTGTTTCTCTTCACTTTTGTTTGAAAGACAACCCAAACATTTAAAGTGAGGCCTGTGTTCTTAAAATTTATCTAAAGATGGGTGTTTTTCTTCAAACTTCGAGTGGAATGCCAGTACATGCATGTTTTATGGTGAAGATTATCCAGTGAGCATCAAATACATAATCGTATTAAGCCTAATGGTTTTTAATATGTAATTTACATACAATCTACTTACACTTGCTAGTTATTGCGGAACATCATTGCAATTATCAATGCAGAAGTCTATTTCTGAGGTGTACAGGAACAAAGTTGAAGCTTCGTTAAAGGCCTATGCACAATTGATTTGTGAAAATATATGTTTCCTGAGGCCATGGGATCTATTTCCAACCCTATGTCAGCTGATGTGGCCCCTTTTCTTGATTGAGGGAGAATATTCAAGGGCATAAAGGGGGAGGATTTAGGATCTGGTCATCTCTGAAAAGAGCACGAATTCTAGGAATCTCTTGGGCTGTTTGCTTATTGGAATCAGGCAGGGCTGCTAGCCGTTCCTGCCTGATATCTTGTTTTGATATACCTGTTTACCCCAAATCAATCAGTTGTCTGATGAGAATCACGTGACCGAAAGTTCTTCAATTCTTTTCCCATGTGAGGTAGAATTTGGTTTCACTTTTGGAATCAAAAGTCCATCTATGAAATGGAATTTTAAAAGTGAGCTTGAGTGGAATTGCTTTTATCAGTGCTAGGGCTTTGATGAAAATGCATATTCTGGAGGAATGTAGAAGCAAAGTTTCAAAGCCCCTCGGATTGACATGCCCAAAATGGACTTTTGGAGATGTGACTTGCTCTCTAAAGTCCGTACTAAATTAACCATGAAGCATTCAGTGTTGGGCACAACTATGAGTGTGTGCGCCATTTTTGTCGCTCATCTACATCTATTCTGCCACTTGCCTCAACCTGAACTCCATTCAACCTTACCCTCCAAAACTCCTTGCCCTGCTCTAACCTACAACCAGCCCTGAGTCTCCGGGCCCATCTATGACCTGATTGCTGGTAGCTAAGCTCAACAACAAATTAAAATCACAACCCACCAAAACTATTTCAGAGAAAATAAAACTCAGTAAACCTGTGATGTATGTCGTTTCCTAGAAAACTAGAACACAACTATGGACTGTTAGAATTATTATACTTCCGTGAATTTGTCATCATCATCATGATCTGTATTTGAGGAGTGTATGCATATTTGTTTGGTTGACATTCTTCATTTGCATTAATATGGCACGGGCTGAATCAGAAGGTTATGCTATGTTTGAAGGAGGGTGGAGATTAGTGGCAATCCATGGATATGGTGGAAGATTGAGCTTATTGAAGCTGTTGATGTTCCATGGGAAGATTTTCTTTTAATTGTTGAGTTATTAGTTATGTTAGGATGGCAGGCGGGGCTGAATTGCTGAATGATTGTGCTAGTGGCTGTTTATAAGTTCATGAGATGGAGGTGGCTTGTGAGGCACTGGACTGGACAATACCTTTTCTGTCTGAATGGATGGGTTGAGGAAGGGCTTGAGAAAATGAGTTGGATGCTAATTGTTAAAATGAAAATTTTTGCAATTTGAATTCATCTGTTATCCTTGAGAAGCTAAACATGTGATAGACAGAATTTTAAATAATTACTATTAATCTATCCTCAAACCTTTTTCCTGTCCAAGGCTCCAATCTCATGGTGAAGAGCCCTAACAAAGTATAGTAGGAATTCCTAGTGCTTCTTTGATGAGAGATACTGTTAATGTCAAGACTGTAGGACTTATTTATGATTGGAAACGTAGGATGAGAAAGATGTGGAAGTGACAACAGTGGAATTAGGTCCTTTTTCATATATGTGGAATGCAATGATGCATTCATGTGCATTGATCCTGAAATATTTGATTCAAACCTCATGCCCCTCCCCCACCCCTCCCAGACCCCCAACCCCCCACTCCCACACACGGGGAGGTTGAGGAAGGAGGTGACAGCAGCAGAATTAGGTCCTGTTGCGTTACTGTGGGACATGTAGATGTGTTGATATGATGCACTGATATGCATTTAGCCTGAAATATGTGATTCAAGCCCCATGGCAACACACCACAAAGATAGAGAGGGAGGGAGGAATTTCAGATTGTCTTAAAATCTAGGGGGAGGGAGGGAGAAATGTGGAAGTGACAACAGCAGAACTAGATCCTGTTTCATCAGTGTGGGATGTGGAGTGGGTTGTTATGATACACTGATCCTGAAATAAGTGATTTGAACCCCAGGCTACACTCCACAGATCAGGGGGGGAGAGAAGTTTTGTAGTGCCTTAA
>JACGDI010005846.1:324084-371425 GCA_014898725.1 Jacaranda copaia
AAATCATCAAGGGGGATATGTTTGCACTATATGATGTATATATGTCTTCTGTGCAGCTGGTAAGGCAACTGAAAGGTGTGGATGAAAGTGCATCTGGAGAAGAGGCATCAACTACACCAAAGAAGATCTTCCAGTTAGTGACACAGGTGTTACTGATTTTACCTTGCAAAGTCTACAGATTGTATGTTGCTCTCTGGTGTATATCTTGGCCATTGATCTTGCTGTTTGCGCACTGTTTCTGTTATTGGACCTTTTAACACTTCTAATAATTAATGTCTTTGGAGAAAATTTTTATCCTCAACCTTATAGATAGTTGGCTTATAAAATTTTTCTCAATTCTCTCTTCTAGATATATTCAACTGTTATTCTATCTTAAGATGCATCTACCTTGAAAATTTTTTCTCTGCATGCTACATCATTTAGAAAGTTTCTCTCTGATCCCTTTCCTGTGATTTTCCACTTCAACCTGCTCATTATAGTTGGCACTGATATCACCTCTATATTATAGACTATTGAGGCATTGTCAAGTATTCCAGTTCCTGAACTTGCTCTAGGGTTGTATCTGCAGTGTGCTGAGGTACTTCTTTCTCAACCTGGAATCTTAGATGGAGTTTCTGTATACTGTATGACCTCTTGTTGCTAATTTGCTGATTTTCAGGTTGCAAATGACTGTGATCTAGAACCTGTAGCATATGAATTTTTCACCCAAGCTTATATTTTGTATGAAGAAGAAATCACGGTAAACTTTCAGTTTCCAATTATTGTATTCTTTTAGCAAAATAGATTTATTAGTTGTGCAACTTGCAAATGCTTATTTTTTCACCATTGCCTGAATTATTTCTCTATAGGATTCAAAAGCTCAGGTGACTTCCGTACACCTAATAATAGGGACACTTCAGAGGATGCAGGTTTTTGGTGTTGAGAATAGAGATGCATTGACACACAAGGCCACAGGGGTAAATTATTGTAAGCCTATGTAGTCATAATACATTGACAAAGCATTATCACATGCCAACCACAAATATGGGATAATGCTTTGTTGAGTTGTTTCCCTTAATCTTTATATGTGCAGATACTTTTGTTGGTATCCCATAAGAATGCACTAATCTTCTGTCCATCTTTCCTAATTCTTTCCCTAGTATTCTGCAAAGCTGCTGAAGAAGCCTGACCAGTGTAGAGCTGTCTATGCATGTTCGCACCTCTTCTGGCTTGATGAAGATGATAGTATCAGAGATGGAGAGAGGTGTGGTATAACAGTTTTGGCATGTGTAGGAGGCCATAAATAATTCAGAGATATTTATTCTATTCAAAGCTAGCATACCCGCCACGCCCATTGGGAAGAAATACAATATTGATTGAATTCCTGAGTGGTTTTATTTTCTTTTAGCATTTTTGATAGTTCTTTCTGAATCTCATATAATTGTTCAATGGCCTCCAGGGTCTTGCTTTGCTTAAAGCGTTCGTTAAGAATTGCAAATGCTGTGCAACAAATGGCCAATGCAACTAGGGGCAGCAGTGGATCAGTTGTGCTCTTTATAGAGATATTGAACAAGTGATACACGTAACTTTGCTAGTTAACCATTTATATGCAATTCTTGTTATATTTCTGATGAATATTAATAGCTATTTTTTTCTTTTTCAAATTTTATTATTGTTAGGTATCTGTACTTCTATGAGAAGGGGGTCTCGCAGATTACTGTTGAATCGATCCAGGACCTGATTGAATTGATCAGAAGCGAGATGCATGGTGACAATCCACCATCAGATCCAGCAGCAGATGCTTTTCTTGCAAGTACATTAAGGTATATACAGTTCCAGAAGGACAAAGGAGGTGCAGTGGGGGAGAAATACAAGCTCATCACGGCGTGATTTCCTCTCGGTTGCTGCTGAGTGTTTACTAGAGATAAATGGAAGAGTATTGTTACTGGTCGATTTGGGTTTTGGACAAATATTTTACACCAAGAGAATGAGTCAGCCTTTGCTTTTGGACAAAATGGAGTGCTGACTCCATGTGTTCTGACATCTGTGGAGCACTGGTATAGAAAATGTTGATAATTGTAGTAAAATTCTTGAATTCTGCCTGAGTAGTTGACTTCAGTTACTTGAGAGTTTTTGTCCAAATTGTTGAAATACTGTTAGAATAAGCAACTGGTACATAATTTGTCTGTAATCCACCACTCGAACATCCTATGCATACGGAAACCGTGTTTGCTTACATGAGATAAGAGGAAGATCGAGGACGGGAGAGCATTTACCTTCAACTCTCACGGAGGCTTTGTATTAATTGATTGGTTTTTCTTCTTCTCCTGTGTTTAATTCAAAATTTTGAATTTAGCTTTACAGCCACATTTAAACATGCTACTTAATGGGGTTGGTCCTAACTATAAATATAAAAAAAATCACCAAAGAATTATGAGATGTATGTTTTTGCATTACTACTACATTTATAATCATATTTCTATCATTTCTAAAGAAAATAACATTGTTGATAATTTTCTGGGGTAATACTTAAGATATTTATAAGCAGCGTTTTTACGTTAGATTATTTTACCCATCATTTGAATCTAACTTTGAAAAATGATTATTGAGAAAAATAATTGTTGGTGTCTCGTTTGCACGATTATTTTTTTCATTCTTTTTAATTAATTAATATTATTTTAATATAGTAACATTTTTTACCAAAACGATTTATAGATTTTTTTGTTGAATTCTTTTATAACCATTATTCCCCTTTTTGAGTTAATCTGCATTTTTATTTATGATTTGGTAGTGAACTTTAATTTGAACATTTTAAAAAAGAATTATTCTTTCTTTGAATAGAAATGCATGTGGGAACCGCTTATTGGTTACTGCTTTTATATACATGTAAAATGACTTTTTAGTCTTTTGTTTTCTTTTTCCTTCTTTTTTTTAATAGTACCTTCCCCAATATATTCTCTCATATTTCAATCATCTAATTATTTTCTACAGGATTATCTTTTTTGTAATTGTAATAATGAATTATTCCAAGAGAATATGAGAAATTATAAGAAGTGTGGAAGGCAAATATATAGGATCAACGGTTTAGCTATTTAAAAATATTCCTTGACAAGTAATTATTTATTAACTAAAATACAATAAATGAACAACGATGTGGGCCTCAATTGGAAACTTAAAAGTAAAATTTGCTGATGATGCCCTAACTAATATTAATTGTTCAACTTCATGAAGTATTAGCTTATTTATATTATTGACAAGGAATTTTGTTTTGTTTTGTTTTGTTTTGTCCCCTCATTTATGAAAAAGTTGCGAGTGAAAGAAGGGGACAAACAATATCAATGATGATGATGATGATCAAATTTCTTACAAACTAACAAGGTTTGGTTTTATTGAGATATTATCTCATCGAGTATCTTAATATAATTATTCTTATAAAAATGTATTTCGATAAATAAAAGAGAAGAAAAATTTACATAATGACTCTTGAATCATATATTATAAAATAAAATCCACCAGCTTCAAGTTAAAAAAGTGACCAAAAATCTGCTTGCGCTAAGCTTTCTCGTCACTGTGCCTCGCCATAAATTAAAAATTCAAACTTGATGGGTTAGAACTTAGAATGGTCAAGCCACAATGCATGCGGTATAAATTTATACTTGTTGGTAACTAGACAGGAAGCCGTTTAGGTGGGTTGATTTCCATCCCAAAGATGCCCCGCCATGTCCAACACGTAAAGATCCAAAGGCTCATTTGATCAATTAAAAAGGCCTCATTGCAGTGAGAACTCGCAGGCTCAGCCCGTATCTATAATGCACAACACGCTGAAAAATTATCCCATACATATCGGACACGAATATAGCCACGACATGATTCTAACATGTGTTAAACACGGCAAATAAGTATTTAAAAATTAAAATAAAAAAAAATAAAATTCAACACGGTGTCGAACACGGCTAACACGTGTCCGATCCGGCCAGAACATGACAGGATTTTTTTTAAAATTAAATTTTACAAAATTTAAATGCTAATAAATTATATAAAAACTTTTTAAATGACAAACAAAGTTAGTATAAAATCTCACCATGATCATAACATCTTAATAGATTTAGATGATTAGACACACTACGAAAAAAAAAATTTATAAAAAATAGTAAGTGATCATGGAAAACTTGACACTAATTATATATATTATATATATTTATATAAGTAACAAAAAATTTTTATTCCATCACAAATAATAATTTTTACGCATTTAATAGTGGCAAAAATTGTATTTAAAGTTATCACCATTGATAATTTTTGGTAAATTTTTGATGATAAGTATAAATTTTTTCAAATGTTATTGTTTACAATTTTTACATTATCACATATTTTTTTATGATCAATATTACATTTTTTTGTATTGAAAATTTCCATTATGTTATTTGTATAAAGTCCAATACTTATTCCTATGTAGGAGATTTTTTATTTATTTGAATTTAAAATATATTTATTTAATGTTCATTGTTGATTTTTTTTCACTTTACTTTGATATATATTTTATATTACATACATTAATATGACTAAGAAATGCTTATATATATAATTATATATATTATGATAACCGTGTTGGTGTCATATCGTGTCCTAAAATTTTAAAATTTAATGCGTTATTGTGTTCGTGTTGGATTGTGTTTGTGTCGCCGTGTCCGTATCCATGCATCATAGGCCCTTATAAATGAGTGAACATTTAGTTCCATTGCATAAATTTTACATGTATCTGTACTATTAATAAAATATTAGAATTTTAGTGGTATGTTTTTGAGTGATAGGACTATAAGTAATTACTAATTACTTTATTCCACAACTATTCTCCAATTATTACCATTTTACAATTTCATTTTATTAGAAAAAAGATATTTGGATAAATATGTTGTTGCTGGATTTCATATCTAGTTAAAAAATCACTCATTTGAAATATTAGATATGCATTTATTAGACAATGTTAGAATTATAACAACATTTTTATACTTGTATCTTATGTTTGTATGACTATACTCTACATATATCGAGTTTGCATCAATTGTTAGTAAATAATAAAATGTCAAGTTAAAAATTTGAGTTTAATGAATTTTAATTATATGTATATATAAATTGAGAAAATAAAAAATTTGGAAGTGGCATTTATAGGTGGCCCATTGCATATTATGCTATATCCAACATAATCCAAGCGAATGATTGGCTATTTATGGCTTGTTCATTCAAGAAAAAATATGTATAAAAATGAAATGGGTACTACTTACAATACAAGAGCGAGGAAAGTGTTGAAGAAGAAGACGTTTGAGACAGAGAGAGGGGGATCGGTTCAACGGCAGCATTTCCCGGCTAAATAAAGGTACTGTTGTCGCGCACCCATTTCTTACACACTGCTGCACTACCTACAAGCACAAGCACAAATGTCTCTCCTTCGATTCACCATTTGTTTTCTTTTTTATTTCTTTTTTTCTCTCTCTAGATCTCGATCCCCCATTTTCTCTCTTTCTCCTCACTACCATACATACATCTGCTCTTTTCCAATTTTTTATGATTAGGGTTTCATTTTTTTTTTCTTTTTTGTTTGCTGATTCTCTCGGAGTCGACGGGGGCGGAAAAGAAAAGCTCTCCTCTTTTTGAGAATTCTCTTTTTTCTGATTTTGCGATGTTTGTTTATGCGTGATTAGGTGCGGTTCACAACTGCGCATTGCATCAGGTCTTCAAGAGAAGATCTGAGTAAGAGAGAGAAAAGACCAACAGTGTGTGAGAAAAAGGAAAATAGAAGGGGGTAAATTTCCGTTTGCTAAGAATGAGCGCTTCGAGATTCATAAAGTGCGTCACAGTAGGCGACGGTGCCGTCGGCAAGACTTGTCTCTTGATTTCCTACACCAGCAATACATTCCCCACGGTCAGCCTCTTCCCCGATTTTTCTTGCTTATTATTGTTCTTTTTATTATGTTGATGCCTTAAGGCATGTATTTGTTTTTGAGTAATGGGTAGTTTGACACCAGTTGCAGCATTTGAATCTTTTGTTTTTCTTCTTTTCTTATTTCTATATTTTCTTTAAGAAAATGTGAAATGGAAAAACAAAGAGGGCTGCATTTCCCTTTCTTGATGCTTAAGGACCTACAATAGGATGATTGGTTAGATTATTGAGGGAAAGAAAAAGAAACGAAAGCAATAAACACATAAAGACAGCTTTTTTCGCCTCTATTATTGCTTTGCTTGCAATGGATGTCATGTTGTCATGGGGGGGGGGGTTGTTTTTTTCTATATCACATGACAGTGGACAAAGTGAGGAAACAAATCTACCTGTCTGATGTAATTGATATGGTGCAGATTTTATTTTCTTTGCCAATTTATGGTTCAGAGTTCAGAAGATTATTATGATCGCCGTGGGACGTACTGAATGTGTAATTTGTGGGCTCATTTAAAGATACAATAGTAGATCGACTACCTCCAATGAATGTTTTGGATGACGATGAAATAAACAAACTACTCTTTCGTTTGGATATTTATTAGTTTCCCATTTCATACGTTTCTATTGATTGGATGGGGGCTTTCATGGAGATTCATGTTATTAGTCAGTCTACCTTCAGATTCTTGTAATGTTAATGATTGGGAAAAATATTTAAGTGATCATGTCTATTGAATTTCAACTGCATTGTCTGCTTTTTCATTTTTGTGTCTCTCTCCAATATAGTTTAATCTGTTCTATGCAGACCACACATCTGTTTCCAAGCTTGGTCTCGATTATTAGATGAATTTGTTGCCCATGTGATGCTCATGTCTGTCTGTTTTTTATTTAGAAAGATAGTCATAGTAAGGCAATTGATGCATGTAGTTGTGTTGCTAAGATTTTTTTTTTTTCTCTTTTTCATTTTCCAATTCAAATTTTTTTACTGGAGGTGGTTGTATCACTGACTCTTTAATGATTAGTTACTGACATAGTGTTTCTCATATGCGTCATGTGATCATATGATACCGAGTTACAGTTTTATGCTGTTTTTCCTTACACTTTGAAACATGATTTCTTCCAACTTAACGCTTTTCTCTACATTTGTAAATGAAACAGGATTATGTGCCCACTGTATTTGATAATTTCAGTGCAAACGTGATCGTTAATGGAAGCACTGTTAACCTAGGGCTGTGGGACACTGCCGGTAATTACTAGAAATATCCTCCATGACACCTATGCTTCCAAAGCTGCTGATATATGTGCATGCATTGTTGTCTATCAGTTTGGGCATGTGTATATCTTTCCTTATTCTTGTTATACATTTTGAAAACTTCATTTTTGTATTCTATGGAACAGGACAGGAGGACTACAACAGATTAAGACCTTTGAGTTATCGTGGAGCTGATGTTTTCATTTTAGCATTTTCTCTCATTAGCAAGGCCAGCTATGAAAATGTTTCCAAGAAGGTAAGGGTTTGATTGCTTTTAAAAGTTTTTCTTTGACCCTGTTAACTCTTCTGTTTTTCACTTTACTGGCAAGAGTTTCTTTTGTCTTCTGGAATTTTTTAACTGACACTCATTTTCCAGTGGATTCCTGAATTGAAGCATTATGCCCCTGGTGTCCCTATTGTTCTTGTTGGCACAAAACTCGGTGAGATGTTTGATTAATCTTTTTAAATTCTATGAACCAGCTTCTATGTTCAAGATATGCTTTCTATATTTTGTTTCCCTGTTACAAAAACTCATTACGAAGTTGGATTATAAAGGATATTTGATGTATTGTGACCGTGCTGTAGGTTTTAAGCTTCCCTGCTCCCACCTCTGTGAACAATAGAAAAAGGCCTTTTAGCGAACGCTTTGCATTTATCTTATCTGGTATTTTTATCAATTATAAGCCATGCCCTACATAAGAGAATTAGTTGGAACCAGTAAGAAGTGGTTTAGCATCATCTTTGTCTTTGTTACTGTTGCTTGTGATTTTACATATTTTAGCGTAGTTTTACTGTTGAGTTGCATATTCAGTCTTGGTAATGGTCAAGATTTTGACTGCTAAGCGTACTCAAAAAGTCTGTTTCCCCTCTTGGAAATTGACTATAAAAGAAAACATCTTGATGAAAATGAGGGGAACTGTGTAATTGTTGTCATTAATTTTTTGCATGTATAAATTCTCTTGACCAAGGTGTATTTGTTTTGATAATTACCTAGACATTCATTTTTAGGATTGTCTCTAATATATAGTTTAAGAAAATAACCTCTAAAAAGTGAAAATTGCTCAAATTCTTTTAAAATAATGTTTTCATTTGTTGATTTATTAATGATTTTGATGGATTCAGATCTTCGGGATGACAAGCAGTTCTTTGTTGACCATCCAGGTGCTGTACCAATCAGCACAGCACAAGTAAGAGTCTTTTGCCCGACCTATATCACCCTTTGTTTTGTGTTTATTTATTTTCCCTTTTTCTAAGTTATAAGAGGGGACTTTGGTTTTATGAATTATGATCATTCCTCTAATTTGTGAAAATTATTTTTCTCACTTTCATACACATCCAGGGGGAGGAGCTGAGAAAGATGATTGGGTCTCCCGCTTACATTGAATGTAGTTCAAAAACACAACAGGTTTGTATGACTCTGAATTTTGTTATTTTGGAGGGCTTTGACCGAACCACTTTGATGATGTTTGGGGATTCATACTAATCTAGTTTGTTGATATGTTTTCTTCCACAGAATGTGAAAGGAGTTTTTGATGCTGCCATTAAAGTTGTGCTCCAACCACCCAAGCAAAAGAAAAAGAAGGGAAAGGCTCAAAAGGCCTGTTCTATATTGTGAATCAGCAGTAGATGTAATGATACATTCCCACCACTCACTATTCTGCTCCTCTTCGTCTTATGTCTTTTTTCTCCTTCTTTCTGCCTGCCTCAGAAGTAGGAGTGCCCTTTCAAGGCACTAGCGATAGCTGTGGAAGTATTCATGGCTTGAATTCTGTGCTGTGCTTTTGATGTCCAACTCTTGAACTCACACTTTAGGCCAGTTCCATTGTGCCCGCCCCGTTTTAATGATTCATTTTTTTTCTTTTTGTTTGTTAATGAGACCCAAGATTTTTGATTTTTGGGTAATACTGAGGGTTCTCACATCTGTTGAGGGTCTTACATTTTGTCTTCGACATAATTATTTAGCTTACATAATATTCGCTTGGATTCATTCTCTTACTGCTACAACATTAGTTGGGCATAATGCTGACTGATTAATGCAATTTGTTGACATGCCAGCCACTCTATGCGGTGGAGCTCTCCTGCATATTATTTAATTGCCTGCCTAATAATAACGCTATCCCCTTACTATTTATGTGCTATTTCTTTGCTGCTTCTAGACGGAAATGGGAAAAAGCTAATTCAACTTGCAAAAAAGAAAGGGGGTGGAGGATAAGATTCCTTTTGTGCTGGGGTCCCAGTCCTTTCTTTCTGGTTGAACAACTGCGGGCAGTTTTTCATATTTGAACTTGAGCGGTGGGCAATTCAATTCCCTTCTCTTCTCTTCTCTTCTGAACAAATTTGTCCTTGCTGGAAAGCATTCTTTTTCATGCTTCTTATTTGTTCTATTACACTTGACGCTTGACCGGTAATATATTTATATTTAATGCCTGGGAATTAGAATTGAGTTCAAGAAAGGGAGAATTGCTTGTCCGCACGATGGTCGAACCACTCACTGACTGACCTCACAATTGCCATGCAGTTCTTATGTGCCAGTGCCACAAAGCCAATGACCATTGACCAACTATAAGTGACTATACACTTGAATTATCATTTGTGACTCATGATTCACGATCCGACTCGTAATTTTTGCGAGTGAGTAAAAAACTAATTTGAAAATTGGTAATAGTTTTGAGGAATTGCAAATGCAGTTAAAAGATAACTTGAGAATGGAATAAAAGATAGGAAGATTCAATCGTCTTTAAAATACAGATGCGACTGTAGTAAAAAGATGATTATCTCTCTTGCAAATATATTCGGACCGAATTAAATATATAACATGACTATTCACTATAATAATAATAATAATAATAATAATAATAATAATAATAATAATAATCATTAACCGGCCTAGATAATATACAACCTTATAAAAATATATTACTTTCATAATTCCAACAATTGATTTAATTAATACAAATTGTGACCGTGTATTGTAATCATGCTTCTACATGTAGTTTCTTAACTAGGCTTGTAAATGGGAAGGGTATCACCCTACCGACACCCATATTCTAAAATATTCAAACAAAAATACCTTATATTATATCATATTCTAAAATACTCAAAAGGATGAGATCTTAATTCAACCCTATCCTATCTAACCCAAAACCCATTGGGTCTAGTATATTGAATTTATGTTTTTAATGCATATACTAATTTTCTCAATTATACTAAAAATATTATTTGGCATACAATAACAAAAAATAAATTTTTTTTATATTTAATCATTGCATTTAAATTAGTTAATCTTTATTTTCAATTTTTCATTCATTAATAAAATTTTTATTAACAAAGTTTTTTCATTAGCAAAATTAATTTTATTAACTATTTTTATAAAAAATATTTATTCCACTGTTAATTTTATTAATGAAAAATGTTCAACTGTTACTATTGCTATTCCAATTTAAAAAAGAAAATTTACTATCCCAATATAATAACTTTATTAATTTTATTAATTTAGTTTAGTATTTAATGAAGAAAATTATTTAGTTGTTATTGTTTATTCACATATTTATAATTTTTATATATAAAAAAATTATCATTAATATAAATTTGATTTCGGTATAAACAATTTTTAGATTTATAAATTAAATTTAAGTGTAAAGTAATGAGTAATTTATGAGTATGAGTATATTGGTAATTTATGGATACAGACTCTACCCATGCTCATGATATTATCTTTAATAAGTATGGGTATGGGTATGGGTATGACTTTTTGGGTTTGGATAAAATAATACCCTATCTATTTACAGATATACTCCTGACTTTCTCATTATTGTCCTTGCCTTGAACTTGTATCATACAAGAAAAAAAACATCAAAATTTTCATAGAACCCCACCTCGCCTCCCCCCTCTCTAAAGGTGAAAATGAAATCGAAGGCACCTAAAATACAACTAAGAGGGTGTTTGGCTAAATTTATTTTAAATATCTCATAAACTTTTACATCTTATAAGATATTTTTGGAGCTTATAAGATTTTAGATTTTATTTTTAAAATAAGTTGTTGAATTGTTTGGATAAAATAAGATCTTGGAGCTTAGAAGATATTAATAATGGCAATTTTGTGATTAAAATGATTAAAAATAAAAGAATTTGTTTAAGATTTTAAAAATAAGTTAGGATCTCCTTATGATTTTTAAAAGAGCTTATGAACTTCTAACATCTTATCTTTTTTTTAAGAAAAATTATCACACTTTTTATCGACTTATAAAAATTTTAACATCTTATAAAATATTTTGAAGAGTTTATAAACTCACCCAAACAGCCTCTGAATGGAATAAATTCTCCAAATTTAGTAATCCAAATTGATATTCCTGGAAGCAACTTTCTTGTGATGGATAGTATAACAAATTAAAGTCCATATATATATATATATATATATATATATTTAAGATGTGCGCTATTCCTAAAGACATTAGTCACTTTATTGAGGGATGGGATTGATGCTGTTGAAAAGTAAGTGAAACGAGAGGATCTTCTCGAAGTCAAATGGTCCCTCCTTGGAAGAAAAAAGTGGAATAAAAGAGAGAATTTGTACCACGAAACTCATTCTCCCCCTTCTATATAAAGCTCGTGTTTGGCGCCTGTTGGGACATCCACAAGTTAGATTTTGGAGATTTTCTCCATTCATAGCTCTCAAGCAATCAGATCAATCAAGAATTAATCGAGATATTAATGGCGTCTCGAAGAATTCTCAAGGAGCTGAAAGAGTTGCAAAGAGACCCTCCTACTTCATGCAGTGCAGGTATCTTATGTATAGAGGAATTAATTCTTAATTTGATGGATCATGACGTAATTATACATATTATAGGAAAAATTATTGAATAAACTTTAATTATATGATGGATATGTGTGCGCAGGTCCCGTGGCTCAAGACATATTCCATTGGCAAGCAACCATAATTGGACCAAATGACAGCCCATATGCAGGTGGTGTTTTCCAAGTTAACATCCATTTCCCTCCTGATTATCCTTTTAAACCTCCCAAGGTACCAAAAAATACAGTTAAAACCCAATTCCCTTAATTCCTTTTTGGAACTAAGTATGTTATAATATTTCCTCATCGATTAAATAAGCAATAATTATCTCTATGTATGATTTTAGATATCCCTCACCTTTTGAGTTGCTGCAGCTTGCCTTCAGGACCAAAGTGTTCCATCCCAACATCAACAACAATGGCAATATATGCCTGGATATCCTCAAGGATCAGTGGAGTCCGGCTCTCACCATATCCAAAGTACCTACAACATATAATTTTAATTTTCTGCTCATATATTACTTATATAATTATCTCTATATATCGTTTTATATAATATCAACTTATGAGTTCAAATATATATATATATATATATATATATTTTTTTTCATTTTGCAGGTTCTTCTTTCCATATGTTCTTTGCTGACTGATCCAAATCCAGATGATCCACTGGTTCCCGAGATAGCCCAGATGTACAAAAATGATAGATCCAAATACGATGCAATGGCTCGTAGCTGGACCCAAAAGTATGCCATGTGCTGATCACCGACACCTTTCCCCAATCAATAAAGTTGCTTTCTTGGGTGCTTCATTTTCCCTTGCACAAAATTTTTGGATTCATATCTGATCTTATATAATTGGAATTCGGAAGTTGATTTTCCCGAGCTTGTGGAATCTCTTCAATGACGAATGTATTGATGGCAATGTAATTACACTTTGTATGTCGTTCTTGTGGCTTCAGATGCTCTACTATCAAACATGTACGAGTAAAATAAGAATACTTAAAGTACGTGTGCATAGAAGGATAGCCACAAGCAATACATCTAACCTCGACAACCCCCCTTCCCCCTTCTTCTGTCTCTCTCTCTCTCTCTATATATATATATATATACACACACACACACGCACATAAAGAAAAATGAATGTCATAGAAAACAACAAATTTGCATAAACAATCTCACAAAAAGAAGAGAAAAAAAAATAAAAATTAGATACAGAAATTTAATGTAGTTTGATCAGATATGTTTACTTCCACGGCCAAGATAAAGAAAAAGTTTTCAATATAAAGAAAAAAAAAGTGTACAAATTGATATCCCTTTCAAAACCCTTAACCCCCCTCTATTTTCCTCAAAACTCATTTAGGTCAAATGGGCCCAAAACTATCGACCCATGCTTTTGCTACTAACATATAGCTTTATTTTTTGTTCAATTTAGGTCATACTAAGGGTTTCTGGAGTTGAGTTATAATTTAAATCCATCAAATTCAAACCACAATAATAATGACTTTATCACCTTTTGCTAGACCATTGAAGCAACTACATATTTGATAATATATGAAATTACTAAAAGACAAAAATACCCTTGAAGAGGATTAAATTGACGAAGGGAACCTAAAGATCTGAATCCTTTTGAGGCTGATTGGGTCACAACTTGACCCAACTCCAATAATGGGGAAAATCCTAACCGTGTAGGAGCATCAAGTGTATAGATGATACGGTAGCTACATCAAATGAATAATACACAACCAACTCAATCAACACATATAAATATCTCTTCATTTAACGCAAATGGGAACAATGTGGGAGGTCTAAGCTAACCCATCTTTATTCATAAGGACCCTAACCAACGACCACAGGACCACTAACATACCACTTTTTGATCCTAAAAATTGGACCCGAGCCCCAATCACTAGCCAACCAGTTGTCTAGTGACAAATGTACTGACGTCGTTCCTACTAACATCAATATTCTTTGGATTTTGATCCACTCAAATGTATCCAAGTCACTAAAGAGTTGGTGGGGAGAGAATTGTGTATCATAATTGTATAGAGACTTATTAATGGATCAAGTGCACTTATCAGTGATTTTATTTTATTTTTTAAATCATTTAAAAGTAAGAATAGGATTCTCACAAATAGACTCTACTTAAAATGGGTTTATTAAATGAAATTGCCAAACGTGCATCTTGTAGGATATGATGGATTCTATAGGAGCTTGTGACGTTCCTCGTTCAATTTTTGGTTATGCCCTATAAAGGATTGTGGTTCTTCAAGGTCAATGCCCCAAACACACGTACATGAGGATGTGGTATGCTACCTGCCTTCATGTAGCTACTAAGGAAAATGTAATTAGATGTTTTATAGGAGATATCATTGGATATGAGATCCACCTTATAAAAAATAATGAAATAAAATTGATGGTTTTACAAAAAAAAAAATAAAAGTTAGTTAAGAGGTTCACCTTATAAAACACTATGGAATAGAAGGTCTGCCGATAAAATTGATTAACATATTACAACATAAGATTTTATTTAAAGAATCTTCACCTTATTTGGGAAGAATTTTTTTATGAAATAGAAAAAGTTCTTTCAACTTAGATAAATTCAAAACAAGCATACTCCACAAAGTAATGAGAGCATGCACGTAAATTAAGTCAATTTGAATAATTTTATGCATCATTTTCAAGTAAACCTTGTAGAGTCTCAAAGTCACTTGCGGTGCTTGATCTTGTATTGAGAACGATAAGAAGCGACCTCCCATTTAATAGGGATCCAAGAAATTTTAGATAGAAAAAGTTCTTTGGGCTTAGATAAGTTCAAGGAAACTAATATCCTTTACAAATGAATGTGAGCATGTAAAGTCAAGTTTGAGTTCTTTATACACCATCTTTAAGGAGACCTTGTGGAGTCTCAAAATAATTTACAGTGTTTGATCTTGTGTTGAGAACAAGAGGGAGAAACCTCCCATTTGATAGGGACCCAAGGAGATACCTATGAGATAGAAAAAATTCTTCTAACTTAGATAAGTTCAAGGGAATAAGTATACTTCACAGAGTAATGAGAGCATGTAAAGCCAAGTTTGAATCATTTTATACACCATCTTCGAAGAAACCTTGTAGAGACTTGAGATCACTTATCATGTCTGATCTTATGTTAAGAACAACAAGGAGATCTCCCATCTGATCGAGATCGAAGGAGTAAGTGGGAGGCGATGTGTAAACATCAACTTGGATAAAAATACTTGAAATATTCGAGCAAACTTCATGAGCTCTCAAAAAGGTAAGACATCCCAAGTAAGTCCTAGTCCCATCCGAATAAAGAAAAATTGGCAGAGTTTTGGTTTGAAATTAATTAATAAATCAATGTAAATTTCAATTCGTTACTTTTCGATTTAATTCGAAGATCTCGCATTCTACTCTCAACCCTAATAATTGTAGAATTCTTGCTTTTAAACATTCACTTGAATATGTGTTGTAACCTGATTAATTTCAATACACAAATTTGTTTGCGACAAGATCTACCAGGAAAATGAAATGGATAAATAAAAAGGAACGATCATGGCAATTAGGATTTTAGTGTTGTGCAAGGAAAAACGTTCAAGAAACTACAAGTATATATATATATATATATATATTCAGTTAACCTTTCAAAAATATATATTCAATTAAATCAATAAACAATTTTGCAATACTTTTTCCTAATTGTAATATAGATTTCCTGAATCTTAAATTACGTAAATGAGGGATTTACATGGAAATCTCTCTTGGAAGTAGTGTTATAGATTAGCATTGCCTTGCCCAATTCTTCTAATTGTATATGATATGCGATAGTTCAATAGACTTAGCCCAACAAGCTATCGACTTTAGAGAGGGCTCCTAGGTCCGTTTGATATGTATAGCCCAACCGCGCTTTTGGACTTAGTTGGGCCAGGTCACTTGACTACAATCGTATGGTTAAGCGGATTGTTCTCGATCGCACTCAATGGGAGGATTTGAGCCACTTTGTTCGTTCAATCATCCCTCTGGTTGACCGCTTTGTCTGTTCGATGATTGTCGACCAGAGTACTCACTCCGACGTTGACTCATATTTTTGCCGCATTTAATGCTCTGACAAGCAGCATGCCTCTGTATTAATGACGTGTGCCACCCAGTACAGTCTCTGCCATCAACTTTGCCAAGAAGACGCACCCCAAAGTACTATTTACCTTGAAAAACAGAAGATGGTGTCATCTAGAATAGTATTGGGATTGAAAATGACCAATAACCCCTAGGTAAGGACAAGAGCCCTCTACATTTGATAGGGGCATCTTAGACATATCACCCACCAAGAGAAGACCAAAAATATCTCACTGCCAGCCATTTTTCAGGTAATGCCAGATACAATATACGCTCTGACTCTTCTGCTCTATTACCGCATTTTGACCAAAACTAACTTGAGCGTTGGAGTGCTTTAGTTAAGGGCATCCCGGCTAGTTTAACATTTGTTGCTAGTTGCAGATGTCAGCCCTAAAAAGAATATCACCGTTGGATTGTTCGACCTCTTTGGTTGAATTAGCCTAAACACTGCCATACTCACTAAATACGACTTTCAACCTCATCATTTTGGCATCGTCTGTAGGAAACCTTGAGATTGCAACTAAGAAAATGGTGAACACTAGAAGAGCTACATTTGAGAGGAAGGTTAATAGGAGGTTTGTATCTTCACCTTCCTCTCCGCCCCAGCAAGGTTTGTCTGCTTCAGGCCTTAGTGCCCCACATGAGCAAGTTGTAACACTGACCATGCCTCAACTAATGTAGCTTATAAGTGAATAAATCTCCGCTTAAATTTTCATAGCATTGAACAGGCACACTACTGTGCTAGCCCTAGCTAACAGTGCAACTCTACAACCACCTCCACTAGAGGAGAGGTTCCCTTGGGACAGTCGTGGTCACCCAGAGCCTAGACGCCCACCAGTCAGATGAGAAGCTAGCCCTAGATGCCCCCAAAGAGGGAGGGGGCAAGCTAAGGGAGGAAATAGCTGACTCCTTAGACCACCACGTTCAACCTAATCGAGCCTTACAGTATTACAGGGTCAAACGTTCTAAACATGATCAATGCAAAAAAGTGGATGAATCTGCAGATCACGCGTCCCGACCTATTTAAGCCCCACAGCGTGATAGAGTTGAGTGCGCGAGACTACATTTTGATTGAAACATTACCTAAGCTGATTAGAAGGAGTGGGAAGAAGTTTCCTACTAGGTGTAACAACTAAATAGAGGCCTTAACGAGATCTCGAGGAGAAACACCAAAAGAGTACCTAACCCAGAAGGCCCTCAAAGATCTCATCAAGAGAAAGGTACCTCCTTTATCTAGGAAATTATCAATGAGCGTATTGCCTTCGATGTTAAGGTCTCGATCGGACTTTTGAGTTACAATAGCTCAATTGGTCCCAACAAGCACTTGATGCAGTTTGAACATATGATGCAACTGCATGGGCACAATGAGTATATCCACACAAAAATGTTGGTGATCACATTCCAATGCATAGCGCTTGATTAGTTTGTTAAGTTGGAACCATTGTCGATATACTCCTACGATTAGTTTTGCAATAAATTTCTCCATCAGTTCGCTAGTTGGCGAAAGGCGAAACTTTCCCATGCTCATCTCCATACTGTCAAGCAGAATGAGGGGAAGTCCCTCCGTAACTTCTTTATGTGGTTCAACATAGAGGTCCTAAAGATAGACAACCCTAGGATTAAGTTCCTGATCAACATGCTGTTCTTAGGACTTAGGCATAAAGAATTCACCAATGCTTTGGGCCGAGAGTGCCCGAGATTGATGGAGGAATTGCTCAACCTAACGGAGAGATATATGACCCAAGAGGGTGATGAACAAGCTGAAGTTCAGAAAGTTTAAGGGCGACAAAAAGAAATATAAGGAGAGAGATGACTAGAAACACAGAGAGAAGGGTATATCTCCAATAAAGTGCTTCTATGACTATACTCCACTGAATATCCTGAGGAGAGAGGTCCTGTTTGCCATTCAGCATGACAATCTCTTTAAGAAATTGAGGAAGCTGATGGAGACTGAAGCAATAAAAAAATTTAAGAAATATTGCCACTTTCATAAATAAAAGGGGCACAATACAGATGAATACTTCAATCTCTAGGACGAAATTGAGAGGCTCATCAGATATGGCCATCTCAAAAAATAAGTGGCCATTGAGATGCAAGTTGAAGGGGGTAAAATCGATCGAACTCTTTGTAAAGAAAGGTCAGTCAACCAGAGGAGGGAGGACAAAGGAAAAAAATCCACCCAATAAGATTGTCTACCCATTCGAGGTACATGATTGCGAGAGGTCCCACTAGGGGGACTCAAAATCAGCAAGAAAGTAGACTCAAATGAGGCTAGAGTCGACCAAAGCTTTGTCGGTCAAAATAATGTTCCATCTATCGATGAGCGTAGAGCACATATTTTTCATTGACAGTATCTTAGCCCACCTCAAAGGAAAGAATATTGACCATAAAATTGATTGTCCTATGATAGTCTCCATTGAAATTGCCAACTTTGAAGTGAGAAAAGTTTTGATCGATAACGGTAGCTCAACTAACATCATTTTCCTCTCTATCTTGAAAAGAATGAACTTAGGACAACTGAAGTTTGAATTTGTGCGTACCCTTCTGGTCGGGTTTAAGGGGTCATAGATCATCTCGAAAAGGTCCATCAATCTCTTGATATTATTTAGGGAAGTGCCCTGAAGAAGGACTTTGATGGTGAACTATCTAGTGGTTGATGCCCCATTCGCTTATAATGTTATAATTAATTGACTAGCCCTCAATAATTTTCATGCCATCGTGTCGACCTATCATATAAAAATTAAATTCCCAATCCCAATTGGCATAGGTGAACTGCTGTGTAACATCAAGAAAACTCGATAGTGTTACAACATTTTGATCGAGTCAAGTGAACAGAAGGCTCAACTATAATTGACGACCTCAGGGGATGCTCCTATAGTGGAATTTGAGGAGGCCCATGCCTACAAGAAGAGAACATTGAAGGATACTTGAGTGGAGAACGTTAGGGAGTTTAAAATAGTTGAGTTGGACAAAGGAACCCCAACAAGAGAACTCAATCGGCATAGACATGAGCCCCCACTTGGAGTGTCTTATGGTTGATTTTCTAAGGAAGACGTCTTTGCATGGAAGGCATCTGATATCTAGGGAATCGACCCTAGTGTGATGGTGCACCACCTTAATGTCAACCCATTATGTACACCAATCAAGCAGAAGATGAGGATATTTACCCAGATCATCAAAGAGGAAATTAAGGAACTCTTAGATGTAGGTTATAAAGTAGAAATTCAATATCCATCTTGGCTTTGTAATGTTGTACTCACCCTAAAGAATGAGGGACAATGGAGTATGTGTAACAATTTCATTGATTTGAATAAAGCTTGCCTTAGGGATCCTTACCCCTTGCTTCGAATAGATTTACTAGTAGACACTACGGTTGGTTGCAAGTTATTGAATATGATGGATACATTCCAAGGGTATCATCAAATAATCATGGCCCATGAATATAGGGATAAAACCTTTTTTATGGTTCCCAATGGAATTTATTGCTTTTTAGTCATGCTTTTTGGAATTAAAAATGTTGGAGTAACCTACTAGGGGCTGATCAACTTCATGTTCAAAAATGAAATAGGCAAGTTGATGGAAGTGCATGTCGATGACATGATCGTAAAGACAGAAAAGGCCCAGGACCATTTGCCGACCTCAATCATACTTTTGCAATATTGAGAGCATTTGGTCTAAAGCTGAATCCAAATAAGTGTACATTTGGGATTCAAGGAGAAAAATATCTAGGCTATATGGTCAGTCAGCAAGGCATAGAAGCCAATCCACAAAAGATTCAGGCCATTTTGGAGATAGCCCTACCTCAAACTGTTAAGGTTGTACAGCGGTTGGTTGGAAGGATTATTGCCCTCAGGAGATTCATTGCACAATTGGTAGACAAGAGCTTACCTTTCTTCAAAATTCTCAAAAATGCCAAGAAGTTAGGTTTCCAATGGAACGAACAATGTGATTGAGCGATGGTTAAGTTAAAGCAGTATTTGTCCTCGCCCCTTATGCTTGCAAAATCTAAACTTGGAGAATTACTTCACATATACTTGGCTGTCTCAGAGGTATTGATCAACTCAATCTTAGTCTTGATCAGTGACCGAAGCCATCGACCAGTTTACTATTGCAGTAAGTCTCTCCAAGGGCCATAGCATAACTACTTGTAGATCAAGAATTTTGCCTTGACACTAGTCATCACAACCCAAAAGTTGTGTCCATATTTTTAGTTTCATGCCATGATAGTGCTGACCAATCAGCTGCTGAAGCAGGTGCTATTGAAGCCCAATAACTCTGGGAGGTTAACGAAATTGGCCATCGAATTGGGAGAATTTGATATCACTTTCCAGCCTATAACAGCTATCAAAGCGCAGATTTTGGTGGACTTCATCGCTGAATGAGTTGACCTGCCTAAGAAAAGTAGCGAAGCACCTCTCGCTTGGATTTTATATGTTGATAGATCTTTGACCACATTAGGAGGGGGAGCAGGAGTAACTCTCCATTCCCCAGCAGCGGAGGAGTATGATTTTGCGATAAAGCTTGATTACGTAGTTACTAATGATAAGGCAGAATAAGAGGCTCTCATTGAGGGGATAAGAATAGCACTCGATTGAGGTGATGAGCACCTGACTATGATCACAGACTCTTATCTGGTAGCAGAACAGGTCGAAGGAAATTTTGAAGCTAAGGATTCAATGATAAGCCAATACTTGGCAGAGGTTAGAAAATTACAGCAATCATTCAAAAACTTCACTCTCGATCAAGTACCTCGATCTAAGAATAAGTGTGCAGTGCCCTGTCCAAATTTGCTAGCTCGACCAGAGGCACAAGAGATAGAACAATAACTTTTTTGGTTGTCGATAGGCCGTCCATCGGCTACTCGAAGAGAACTTGGTAAGGAGTATTGAGGAGATAGTGCTTTCAAGGCAGGATCTAATAAAACTCTACTTGAGTCATGGCACAATCCTTAAAGATAAAAATAAGGCTCGATGCCTTCAAGGATAAGATGCCAAGTTTGTGCTCGATAAGTATGGCCAACTGTATAAGAGGTCGATCTTTGAACCGCCCCTAAGGTGCTTAGATCTTGACCAAACTCATGAAATATTGCAGGATATCCACACAGACATGTATAGGAATCATTCCGGGGGAAGATTTCTTGTACATAAAATCTTTAGATACGGATACTTTTAGCCGACATTATTGAAAGACGTTGCAGATTTTGCTCAAAAATGTATATCATGCCAAGTTTATTCAAACCTATCGTATTAACCCACCATGCCTATGGTCAATGTTAAAATTTCTTGGCTGTTCGACCAATAGGGGATCGACATTTTGGTCTCATTGCCAAAGTCAACAGATCAACAAAAGTTTATAATCATAGTAGTTGAGTATTTTATTAAGTGGGTTGAGGCCGAGGCTGTCCTAAAGATAACCGATGTGGCAATCAAGAGTTTTATCTGGAAAGACATCATTTGTTGCTTTGGCCTACCTAAGATCCTCATTTCAGATAATGGGACTTAGTTCCAAAGAAGAAGTACCAGAGGTTGGTGCGAGACTTGGGAATCACCCAATATTTTACTTCAGTGGGTAATCCTCAGTCGAAGGGTAGACAGAGGTGACAAATAGAACAATCCTCGATCATTTAAAAGCCATGATACAAGATACGGGGTTAAGTTAGGCAAACAACCTCCTAGGAGTATTATGGGCACACGGGACAACTCTCCATACTGCCACAGGTCATAGCCCTTATAGTCTAGTTTATGGATCTGAGGTAGTCATCCCCTTAGAACTTATTCAACATATAACTCGGATCATCCACTTCCACCCGCTCAGAAAAAAAAAAAAAAAGAAGCTCGACCTTGAGACCATCCAAGAACGAAGGCAGGAAGCTTACAACACCATGCAGTGCTATAGGTTAAAGATGATGGAGATCTATAATAAAGGGGTTAGGCTGTGTCGTTTTAAAGTCGGAGACCTTGTCCTAAAGAAGGTGAAGATGTCCAAGAATGTTGGCAAACTTAACCCAAAATGGGAAGGACCCTATACCATGGTGAAGGTATCAAAGCATAATGTTTACTGACTTGCTAATATGGATGCGGATGAGCTCCCCGCCATCGAATGCCATCAACTTGAAGAAATTTTACATACAAAAGCACATTGTAATCGTCATCGTATTCTATGATATAAATAAAGTTCCAATAATACTGTTACTATTTATTTGTATTGTCATAGCTGCATTTACCTTGCACCATCCCAAGTTTCAAGTCGACCCTATAGTCAACGAAAAAGCAACTTCACGCTATCACTCAAAAATTTCAAGTCAACCCCACAGTCGACATAAAAGTAGCTTCACGTTGCCACTCCAAGTTTTAAGTTAAACTTATAGTTGACGAGGAGCGGCTTCACACTACCACTCCAAGTCTAAAGTTGACCCCGCAGTTGACAAAAAAGAGGCTTCATGTTGCCCAATCAAGTTTCAAGTTGACCCTGCAGTTAATGCGAAAGTAGCTCCACACTGCCAAATCAAATTTGAAGTTGACCCCGTTGTTGACTAGAAAGCAGCTACATGTTGCCAACTTAAGGCTTTTGAGCCTAAACTATATAATCAACCCAGTAGTCGATCAACAGGTCGACCATAAAATAAGAAAAGTTGACCATAATTAAAGTAAAGTTGTGAAAGTAAATTGCTAAATGCGCTTCAGCAAAACCATGTGTATCTCTTCAAAATCAACAATGAAGTTTAGATTTTCTTGATAATTGATATGATTGTCAACTATTTACCTATACAATCACGACAGTAAAGTGGCATTCGACAAGAAAGCTATGGAATTGATTCAACAAAAAAGATAATCAAAATGATATTTCATTCAAAGGAATGTTCATTACAGTAACATCCTATTACAAAAAGAAAAAAACAAAGAAAAAGAGCAAAAGCAACAATAACAGAAGACAGTAGGGAGACTAAGTCTAGGTCAACTCCACTTGGGCACTTTCCTGCCAGTCTTGATTGGGCTCTAGCATCGCTGATGCAAGCGGCTGAATGGCTTGAGCAGGTTGCAAAGGCCTTATGACGTCGCTCATGAAATTAGTTGAGTGCAGCACGTACTACGCGACATCGACTTACCCCTTCCTTAGGCAAAGTCCTCAGCGAAGGTAAACTCGTTTGCCAATTTAGCCAGTTTAGCCTCAACCTCAGCTTCTTTTTGTCGGGCTTCAATCATTGGCTTGATGGGAGCATTTGTCGCAGTATCTCTCACCCCGCCCTCCTCAGATTTGAGGTAAGGTTGCAGCTTCTTATCCAGGGTAGGGCTTATTCTACTTTTATTTTCTGCTAAAAAAGTGTAGCCCAAACACTCAAGCTACTTTATTACCTTGTTGAAAGTGCCACAAGCATTGTCGATGGACAAAATTGCGCTCTTGTCTTGGAAGGCCGAGCTCAGTAGGAATTATTCCATCGTTTCCTACTGTATTGTGTTAAGTTGTCGAGTGATGACTGCTTGAGCCTCCTCGAGTGCATTTGCATGGCCGGCCAATCGACCGGAGGAGTAGCTCACTGTATATCCAACTGAGCCTTATTTAATAAGGAGTCCATTCGACTTCTCTCCTCAACAGCTTGCACCAGCTGCTAGTCCTTTGTGTTGAGTTGCTCTCAGAGTTCAGCTACCTTCTTCATCAACTGGTCAGCTTAGAGTTGAGAGGACTCAAGCTGAACCTTGAGGGTCTCTACTCCGACTGGCGGTAGAAGAGGTATCCCAACCAGTTCACTTGAAACAGAGAGTGTCAGTGCATAATGCTACTTTTTGAAAGAAAAACTTGATGAGAAAACAATCAACCTCACACTACTATATTGTTATGGTAGGCCATAGCCCTTAGTACATCAACTTGACTCAGGCCTATGAGTCTCAGCTGGTCTATGGAGAAGAGCCCAGTCACCATCCACTTAAGCGCATTTGTACCCATCATCCCTGATTGTATAATGGAAGTGGAATTAGTAACCTCCATGGTAAGGTCAAGTTCGAAGTGGGGCAATTTCAGCTGGGGAAGTTGAAATAGCACCCCATCGCTATGTTTGCTAAACATATTATAGCCTATTACCGCCTTCTGCTTGCCCTTGTCGCCTGTAGTATTTTTGGGCGCTGAACCTCCTTATTTAGTCATTTATATTTTGCTCTGACCCGCGGGGATACTTTGAGCACGCTCCTCTGTTCGAGCAAGTTGGGGTACCTGTTTGATTTGGGGCATGACGAGAGCGGTGGTCGAGCAGGTCGAGGAAGTAGGCTCTGCTATGGGGGCACCTCATTGAGCGGCTGCTAGATGGCTCTTGTCATTCCTTTGGGCTCTTACTAAAGCCTTTGCTCGACTATGTGCCATCACTTCTTTTCGATCTGCCAACAAAAGACAACAAAAGCTATAAGAATCAAGCAGAAAAACAGAAATCTATAGTTATCACAGTCCATAAAGATCTCTATCTAGCTGGTCGCCTGCAGGCAAGTTAAGCACGACTGGCGACAGGCTAGCTAGTACTAGACATATCTCCTCGATTAGAATCGAGGCTTCAATCTGCCTAAAATTGACTAGGTCCTAAATGAAAGTGTTGAGCGAGCTGGGCATTTGGTTCCTTAGCATTTCCACATGCCCTCTCCACACCCCTTTAGAATATTAAACTCTCCAGGCCCTCGAACATAGAGAAAATATTTTTTTCACACTTGGTCATATGATGAGAAGGGGGTTATAAGGAATTTTTGACTCTGACACGCTATCAGATAATAGAACCCAAACTCCTCAATATCATCTAACTTCCTGGACATAGGCATATGGAACAAATTAGAAAAGTTACCAAAAGTGGTTTGCTGGCCAAGCAGGTGCATCAACACAGCAAAACTGTAGATGTTGGTAAAATAGTTAGGTAGGAGTTGGGTTATACTGACCTCGAGGCCCCTAGGAGGTCGACTATGGCTGGCGCTAAAGGAAACCTAAGGCTATACCTGATCCCTCCTCAAACACTATTATGCATCCCCTTGGAGGTCGATGTATCTTACCCTGAGGCATGGGCACTAAAAGTTTATACTCATAAGGAATGTGGTACATCTCCCTAATTTGAACTAGGTTAGTGGGGGAGATCTTAGATATTATTTCATTGTAGTGGTCCAGAGTAAACAATCAACCTCGCGATGCTGGCACTTCACTGGGGCCAGCATTGGCCCCTAAAACAGCCCTCTTAGTACTTGAGCTGCTGGAGGTCTAGTTGTCACTCGACGAGCTATCAAAGTTACTCTCGGACATGCTCCCAGATGCACTTTCACCCCAAAATCCCCTTGAAATTGTACACCCTCGAAATTGGGGTCCTCACTATCTGAAGCATTTGACATCTTTACAAAGAAAAATGAAGGAAAACACAAGCTTATAAAAGAACTTACAGTGAGTAGCTTGAAAATTCTAAGGTGTAGAAAAGATTTAGAGAACTCTGAAAGCAAAAACTCGACCAGACCAGATTCAACAAAAGTGAAAACTGAATGTCTCTACCTCGCCTATTTATAGGTATTTGGATGTAGGAACCTAAGCGGCAGTAATAATTGCATTGCCGCCACTTTGCAGTTCATATTCCGCTATGTAACTGATGTATTAAATATGCAAAATCGTCAAAAATCCTAGTTAAGTATTCAAAAACCCCAATTGAGAGTTCAAAACCCTGGTCAAATTCACATAACCGTTATAATCGTTATTCAGTTATCTACTCCCTATTCTTTCTTGTTGACAAGCTAGATTAGGACCGTGAGTGGGGGGACTCATGATATAAGATAGCTCAACAGGCCTAGCTCAACAAGCTATTGACCTCAGGGAGGGCCCTAGGCCTACTTAACATACATAGCTCAACGACACTTCTAGATCCAACTGGGTCGGATCACTCGACCATAACTGCATGGTTGAGTAGATTATTCTTGACCGTACTCAATGGGAGGTTTCAAGCTACTTTGTCCGTTCAACTATCCCTTTGATCGACTGTTTTGTCTGTTTGATGATTGTTGATCAGAATGCTCACTTCGTTATTGACTCATATCCTTGTCATATTTAATGCTCTGACAAGCAGCATGTCTTCGTGTTAATGGTGCGTGCCACCTAATACAATCTCTGCCACCAACTCTAGCAGGGAGGAGCACCCCCAAAGTACTATTCACCATGAAAAGTAGGAGATGATGCCACTTAGAATAGTATTGGGATTGGGAATGACCAACAACCCCTAAGTAAGGACAAGAGCTTTTTACACTTGATAGGGGCATTTTAGACATATCATCTATCGAGAGAAGGCTATAAATACTTCACTGCTAGCCATCTTACAGGTAATGCTAGATATACTATACATTCTTACTCTTCTGCTCTATTACCTCGTTTTGACCAGAACTAACTTAAGCGTCGGAGTATCTTAGTCGGGGGCACCTCGGCTAATTTGACGTTTGCTGTTGATTGCAGATCTCAGCTCCAAGAAGAATATCACTGTTGGATCGTTCGACCTCCCTGATCGAATCAACCCAAATACAACTCTATTCACTAAATATGACTTTCAATCTCACCAATATACATACAAAAATTCAATTATGATAAAATAATTTAAAATTGAGCAATGATAACTAACAATATAAGTAAGAAATACATAATTTCCTTATTGATGCAATCACCATCGAAAAAATGTGTTTTCATTGGTCGGGTTGGTTTGGATTGGGAGTGGGGAAGGAATGAATCCAAGCCGAATATTTTTAATTGGTTTGGTTTAGGCTTTATAATTTTTAATTCCTGAACTCGAACCAAACCAACTTGACGTTCAGGTAATTGGGTTCAAGGAAAGGGGGAAAAAAAAGGAAAAAGAAGGAGAGGAGAAGAAAAAGAAAGCACCAATTACAATTTCTTTAGTTCTTTAACTGGGAAATCAAGACAATCAAATTATTCTTATAACATTTATCAAAATTCAAAAGTACATAATATCGTACTATAGCACTACAAGTTATAATTGTCATAAATTATCTCATTCTTTACGATAAGCCATGATTGATAATATAAAATTTCAAATTCAAATCTAAGTTGAACATTAAATATATAAATATAAATATAAATAACAAAAGTCAAAATTTTAAAAACAATTATTATTTATTTTAATTAAATAGTTGGGTTGGATTTAGTAAATGAATATGAAATTTGAAAATCAAACCAAATATAATCGAATTTGGTTGAATTTTACTTAATCAAATCCGATTATTCAATCCAATTCAAACTAATTAGATTAGTTCTGTTTGGATCGTCAAATTCATTGAATTGAATTGATATGATCAACACCCCTAATCAAAAATAGCCTTTGTTGCTTACTTGGGCTGGTGTTATTTTTGTTTTCATTTTTATTTTTCTAATACAACAAAATAGCTTAATTGCAGTTGAAAGTTGAAAAATATTCCCAATGAATTGTTGGAATACTTTCTTCTTAAACCCTCACCCACAAAGGTAAAAATAATATAGTTTTGAAGAGCACCGGTAAGCTCTCATTAGACTGGTGACGTTTTCAGTTTTTACAAAGTTTTCTTTTTAATTTTAAATTACACCTATCAGAAGCCCATTAGAATTAAAACTTCTGTGAAAAATTTATGTCATTGAACCTCATAAAACCCAATTTCTATTTTCTTACAACATGCGATTGAATAGGTTAAGATGGGTAAATTACAATTTACGCAAGAAGAAATTAAAGTGGAAGTAATCTTTTATATAATTGTTCTAAAACTTGCAACTTCAAATAACTCTACTGGATTGAATCACAAAACAAAAAAAATATTCAACTCTATCGGCGAAATGAACCTAATACATTTACCTTATTTAACTACAACTCTAATACATGAACTCTACACAATTACATCCATGCATCAATCATCATGTACTTATTAATTATTATTTCTTCATCAAATATTTCAGTGAATCAAGGTTATCGTCCACACAAGTACGATAGCAAAAATCAAAATCACATCAAGACCTGCAAAATGCATGCAGTGTGTCATCAAGGGCCTTTCTATCATAATCCCCGGTGAAGACACAATTACCTAGAGGACCTTTCAAGAGGATGAGCCTTAGCAGACCATCAGCTACCTTTTTATCCACCTGCATTCCAGAGTACAGTTGCGGTAAGAACAAGATGATTCAAGCTTCAAAATAACTGATTTTTGTGTCTGTATTGGCACTCCCTTACCGCCATTACAGACTTAAACATGTCCACAGTCATGGTTTCTGGAGGAGCTGTAGGTAACTTGGCCTGTTCCAAGATCTTATGCACCCGCTTTACCAATGAATCATCAATCCAGCCAAGCCGGTATGACAAGTCAACTGCCATTACCTGAAAATATGCACACAGCACCTTTAAAAACAAAAGAAATGGATTGAAAATAAATAGTGTCCTGGTTCAGAAAGTAACATACTGTCCCAGCAGCGACAGCCTCCCCATGAAGCCACTGCCCATATCCAAAACCAGTCTCAATTGCCTGTGAATATCCATGAAAAGAACATTACTTTCCACATAAAACTTATGTATCAAGACTCACTGGTAAAGCAGATAATGTCAAACTACTTTTAGAAGTAAAGAACATCCAATCACTTAGATAATAATGAATATAATGCATTCAGAGACAGCAAAGCACAGTTACGTAGCGTACTTCTGTTAGCCACTTAAAGAGCATCTGTATATTGAAAAATTGATACTCACATGACCGAATGTGTGGCCCAAGTTTAGTGTTGCCCTTAATCCACTCTCTTTCTCATCTAAGGACACAACCTCAGCCTTATTTTCACACGAGCGCTTGATAGCATAAGCAAATGCACTCGGGTCCCTACAAAGGAGCAAACCTTTTATGATTACAGGTCAAATTCCAAAAGAAAACAACAAATCATGCTCATTGACAGAAGATAAATGAGCAGAGCTTCTATATGGAAGTAAATGAAAAAGTTTCTATTATTGCAGATACCAACATATGTAGCTATGGAATAAATGAATAGAATTAAAGAGGAGAGCAGCACAAGGCAACCTGCTAATTGAACAAAGAAGACATATTTCACGTAAACTTTAGATTATCGTAATCCATGTTATTGAGATTCTTATTTTTATTATATCAGATTTCTTTAGTAGTTTCGAATGCCACTTGTTAGTTGTTACTCATTTAGTTTCAATAACAAATTTAGATCGGCAAGGAAATTAGCAAGAGAATGACATTAAGTAGCACCATACTAGGTATCCTGAGAATTAATCCAGGAACATTGGGGGAACTAATATGTCTACATATATTTACCTTGCCAGCAGTGCATGCATGTTCTTTTCCTGCCACTCAAAAAATTCAGCATCTCTGATAAGTCCATACTTAATGACTTCTGCAAGCCCTGATGCTAATTCTCGATCTGGCAATGTGTTCAATGTATCAGTGTCTACGAGCACACATTGTGGTTGGAAGAATGCTCCAATTAAATTTTTTCCAAGCGGGTGGTTTATTCCTGTTTTACCCCCAACTGAAGAATCCACCTAAATAAGAACACAGTGATAATCAGTAATAAATTTAATAAAATACCAAATACCATCTTTTAATTAAAATGCATATATGAAGATGCAAGTAGACAATATGACTCAGACCTGTGCCATAACAGTTGTAGGAATCTGAATAAAGTTCACTCCCCGCAGATAAGCAGCTGCAGCATATCCACACATGTCACCAATGACTCCGCCTCCGAGAGCAACAAATGTACAGCGGCGGTCCATTCGTGACTCAATTGCTTTGTCAAAGACTTTCATTAGCGTTTCCTGTGAGAGCATAAAAGTACCATGCTCACCAGAGTCAAAATTATTTAATTTATCGTCAGATAATAAGTCCATAAAAGGCTTAGAATACCCACCATGTTCTTAAATTGCTCTCCATCTGGCAAAATTACACTCTCAACTTTGATATTGGGGTTTCCATCTGTTAAAGCCCAAATAGTTTTTTCAAGATACAATGGTGCGACAGTGGTGTTGGTGACCACCAGGACTTGCTTGCCATGAACATGGCTACAATACAATAGCCACTTTACAATTATCAGAGAGCAGACAGACAAAATAAAAGAAGAGCCAAACTCAAATTATCGCCATACGTGATAAAAGAAATTAGAAAAATAGGGAGGGGGTAAAAAAGGCAGAAAAAAATATTTTGTGAATAAAACAGAAAGAAAAGTGACAAACACTAACATTATTATATTGGAAAAAATAATTTACTTCTGTTTCAAGAAAAAGCTTTATATGCAATTACATCTGCAAGTATTATATGAAAGTGAATATTACAGGATAGCAACCGGCACTTAAAATTGGAAAGCCACAAACAACAAACATTTGAAAATATGTATTCTTTAATAGCATATTTTAATGCTCATTGTTCAGGCAAATATCCAAGCCACGGAGGTGGAACTAAAGGGGTCTGGAAACCCTCCCCACCTCCATCCAGTGTCTTTGTACCAAAGACCAAGTTTAAAAATAGCTTCTCTAGATTCTAATCCATAAAATAGTACAAGTAACCTTTCTAAACTTCAAATTTTTATATCTTCCGAGCTCATGATACATTTTCTTGCTTCTTATGCCCTTCAATGCATTCATATTCACCAAACTTTCATAGCATTAACTGATATATCTTAAATTAGCATTCAAATAGCAGAAAAAATTAGAATACACCAATCAATGCATACGTGAACTTAGAGTTTTTATCCAATGCAGGGAAAGAAAAGATTAGCACGGAGTAGCTATTTGGGCTATTACATAACATCAGTAGGTAGTTACTTAGCAATTGGATTATTAGGTTTTAAATTTTACACAAAACACAACATTCTTTTCATAAAATAAACCAAGATACTGAGTTAATCTGTACAAAGGTGGATTTTTCTTTTGGAAACAAGAACATATATGCTATGCATGATCTTTACATAATACATGGTTTTTTGGTTGTCATTAGCGATTATATATAAGGCTTGTTATATGTGGATTGAGCCTAAAAAGGATGGTGCACCACTTGAAATTCACGCAAATGATTGAAACAAAGGGTTTGGCACCCTGAACTTATCATTCTGGGCCCCTTGAATGCCCAAAAACAAACAAGACTTTGCATTTGATGAAGTGTTGGACTACAGCACTGATGATAGACACTGCCCGTCAAGATGTGACCTGGCACAATGCTCTGGTAGCAGAATTTTTACCAGATACACAAGCTCAAACCAGCAGCAGATTGAAAATGACAGCACTGGCATTTAGCTCAACCTTTACGAGATTAAACCAATTCAGTCAACTATTCTATTCTCAAGATAGAGGATGGGCATTGCTACCCACAGCCTGGAGAAGTGGTGTGGAGGATTATCACAGCAAAAATTAAGTAGCACTCAGCTTAACGAATAACAAATCCTTATATAGCAATAATCCAGTCAAGGTTTATATCATCTCACACTACTTGTAAATCACTAAATTAACCGCCAAAATTCCTCTCCTTCTGCATAATTTTGAGACGCATGACGATTTTTCCCAATTTGTAAGGATCAAGAAGCAAATCCATTTCAAAGCAGTATTATTAAACTTATAAAAAAAAGGGTTAGCAACAGAAAGAACAGCAAACAAATGCAAGAAAAAAACTACCTCTGGAGCAGCTGGGGTTGATTGAGAAGGCCCGGGCCGATGTAGATCGGGTAGCTCCGATTCCCCAAATCTACTTCTACAGTCGTAGGAACAGCAGGGGAAGAAGAAGAAGTGGGCTGATCCATCACAGGAGCAGCAGGAGTAGCCGAAGCCTTCAAACTGAGCGCCGAATTACGGCTATTACAATCAACCGACAGACAACACCGCGAAGAAAGGGGAGAAGCGGAGGCCGGTAAGCGCAGGAGGGAGTTAAGTGAGGGGAGTTGATTGTAGTTGTGGCAAGGGGTCGAGAGAGAAAGAGTGCGGTTGGGGTAGAAAGAAGAAGAAGTAGCAGCCATTTGAGGCGGTGGCGGAGAGAATTTGTGGCGTCGGCTTAGCTTTAATTTTGGTCTGTGCTTGTTTATCAGTAACTAAACCCAATTCAAATAAAATGGATTTTGGTTTTGTTTTGGCGTCGTGGTTCTTGTGAATCGCATTTGATTGATTGTTTGTTAGGTAAGTTTTGTTTGGTGGGGGTGAGTGGAGGTAGGTAGGTAGGTGTATTTGATTTTTTTCCCCCTATTCTTTCTTTCTTTCTTTTCAAAAAGAAATTATAAAATTGAGCCCAATATGTATTAATATGTGGTAGGTGAGGCTTTTGTTTTGCTTTCTTTATTTTGTTTTTGCACGTGGGCCATATCAATCATGGAAATGCACATGACCTTGCACATAGAGTCATGCATCGGTTAGATCTATTTCATTTTTATTTTGGTAATTTTTTAAGTATACTTCTATCTTTACATTGATTTTTACGTGAAAATAAAGTATGCATTTATATATTCCAAAAATGTTAATTTTATTGGATCGAAAAAATATTTTAGTCAGAGTGATAATTATTGGATCCAGTTATTTTCTTAGAAGATCGTATTATTTTAAGAATTATAGTTTTCAAAAATTATTTCAATTCTTTAATTCTTGTTATTTTCTTAATTGCAATATAATTCTATTTTTCAGTATATTTTACAAAAAATATTTATATCCGGTGCCTTGACATATTAAAAAATAGAAAATTTCCAAATTATTACTTAACATATTTACCGCATTATTTTTGTTCTAATGATTTTATTTAGCAATACTGTAGTGTCCCAGTCGGGAAGTGCTTGCTCGGTCGAGGTATTACTCAAAATTTTCTAGATAAGAGAAAACCTTTCAAAACTCAAGATATTCAATTTCCACAAGTGACAAACATTAACAGTTTAAATCGATAACAAAATATTATAGATCACACTTAACGTTTAAAAATCTACCTGTCATATCTATACCAATAGCTTAATAGACTACCATTTGTACATCTATACATTTATTAGGTCTATTACCACATGTGTTGCGTGGTCTAGTCTATCCTCGTCATTCCTTCTTATATGAGATAAAGAACGGAAAGGAACAATGCAACAACGTAAGTTCGAATGACTTAATGACTTATCAACAAAGGAATAATATGAGTATATAGATTTGTAATAAATCATTAAGTATTGAATTAATGGAGAACATGCAAGACCGTAGCAGGTACATGAGATATAATAGATGCAAAAGAATGCAACTAACTAGATAAGTTAATAAATACATATCAATAGTACTTTCCCAAAACTTGTTGGTGTTGGTTTTCCTACCTTATCTCTCCACTTTTGAAAATATAGCAACTGCTTTATCCCTCCAAGTCCCTGAGTAATCGGCTAAGTACAGTAATCATGTATTCGGCATAGCTAGCCATATGCCTTATCCTGCTCATAGACAATTACCTTCAACTGGCTATGAGATTGGATTATAATAGAGTATTGGTTAAAGACTAGCCATCATTGATCCGTTTCGCCTACTCATTTTTCGGTGTCAATCTCAGGGCTCACCCCGAAGGGTATCAACATACTTGTATATCCACAGTAATAATATGCCCAACTAATGAAGTAAAAATGTCCAACAACAGTACAACATACATATTAACTCGCTATGATAAACAAACAAGTGATCAATTAATAGCAGGCTTACTTCAATGTAATACTCATGACGATAATGGGAAAATACATTTTGAAATCCTTTCTCACTTTTCCCAACACAATCTCCAATTTCAAGTAAAACAACAAATACCATGATCAATCAGGAACCACAATCAACATAAAGGGGTGATGTGTGGTAAAATTTTACAAATAGTTTACTTTTCCAAAACATGTGTGAACATTAATTGGACTAATCTTTTGGCTCAAGAATTCAACATCTAAACATAGGTAGGAAATCCAGATAACAATGGCTTAAGAATTGTTAGCAAAGGACAAGGGAAGTACTAATAGATTATCAAGATTTCAACAAGAATCAAAGATCAGAATAGCATGGGCGAAACAACAATCTTCAACAAAGAAAGGATCAAATAATAGTGATATATTCATTAATATATATACATACATATATATAAGTTGAGAATTCATATAAGGGCAGGCTGAGATTTTGAATAATAATAGCTTAAGAACTACAACAAATGAAGAACAGTTCAAATAGACTGTCAAAATTCAACACAAGAGCTAAAAAATAGCATAGAACAAACAAACAACAATTATTGAATCTCAACATAAATAGGATCAAGCAATAAGGACATATTAACAAATATATAAATATATATATATTCTTTCCTCAGCAAAGAAATCTAGTATAACTCACTTGGTAATTATAGAGGACTCCTTGCTATATAGATGCTCAAGTCTTTGTTTCCTAGTCAATCTAAAATTTTATTGTAATATGATCCCAATCATAAATATAAAGATACTTAAGTGTCTTTATCGAGTTTCCTGGCTAATTCATTTTGTTTAATCATAATTTTCTCAATTCTCATGTTACACCTAGATGTTTAAAATAATAAATATAATTGTTCCTAACTTAATATGTCAATAATCAATTTGTTAGACAATTATTCTTAATTGGGAGCGTGGTTAAGGCTCGTTTAAGATCTTGACGGCAATCTGTCAATCCTTTTTTAATTTGTCAAATCCAACTTGTCAATTAATTTCTACTAAATTATTTGTAACATCTAATTCAACACTTACCAAATTAGTTACTAACTTAGATCTAATTATAATTTTACAATTTTAATTTCATCAAAATTCTAATAAAAAAATCAAAAAGCCAATCGAATCAACATCAATATGAAACTTACCCAAATTTGGCAAGTAGGAGTTCAATTCCTAGCCTTTTTTGGGTCCAGACAGATCTAGGTGGCAATTCCCTATCCGCTATCCTTCAGTTGTTGGAGCATCAATGTCCGCCACCGAAGGTGAGAACTAGTGCAACCAGTTGGTGTGCCTCATTGCCAAGAACAAAACCCCAATATCAATTTTTGGTTTTGGCACTAGCAAACCAATCAATTGGTCATCCAAAGTTGTTGCGAAACCCTAAATTCGTCGTTTTGCCACCATCCGTTGGAACTCCAAATTGAAGCTACCCTTGAGCTACCCTAGTGTTTCCTATGTAATTCCAACCGAAAGCCCTCAGAACCCACCTTGTTTCTGTTGCCATATGTTAGAGAACCACTAAACCCACCGCTTGTCCACCGTCGTATTCATTTTTTGGCGATTCCCTCAATGGTTTTGGGTAAATTTCAGTATGGTTGGGTTCATAAAGTTGAGAGAAAGCTTTCTATGGTGTTAATTTTGAGTTTTCTGGCCATTTTCAGTAATTCTCCATAGAGTTAAAGTGGGGATTGATTTTGTGAATTTAATAAATTTTCATCTTTAACCTTATATATAGAAGTATTTTTCAACCTTTTTAGATTAGCCCCCATAATTTTTCACTACCTTTAATTGAGTCCTCCAAAACTTTGGTTGACTTCAATCTAACCCGTAATTTCCATTTCAGCCCCTGAAATTTCAATTCTTACCTGGTGAACTCTAATATTTCTTATTATGGGTAATTGGTTTTGAATTTAATTATTTTGTAGTCTTTCAACTTTTTTACTTTTTCCCAATTGATCTCTGAATTTCATAACATTGGACAATCAAGTCCTTTTCTTATTTACAATTAAAATTCTTAATTGTTCGATAATTACTCATAAGTTTCAATTAAAATTTAACTCAAAATTAATCTAACCCAATTTATTGAATTCATATTTTATTTTGCTGAAACAATAATTTAGATTTAAGGACCCAAAACTTAGGATGTTACAACTCTCTCTCTCTCCTTAAAAGAACTTGGTCGCGGATTTTCTTGTGAAATCTTGAAGAAGTTAGACTATTATCACATCTATTTATCATTTCTAGAATAATTCTGCGGTAATTTTTTCTTAGTTTAATCTCTTTTGCCTATTTTCCTCCCTAATCCCCGAAATTTCCATTTGCCAATGTTGGAACCAAAAATCTCTATTATTTGGAATTGCTTCAATAAGTCACTCAACTTGCTCAATGTTTCATGCCTTATTATGCATTGCGAATGGATTGGTTTTTCCTAAAACCATGATTTAGATTCCTTGCAGTGTTTCTATTTCTTCTCGTCCTTTTAATTTGATTGCAGGTACTTAACTAATACACTATAATCATATTTTCCAAGAAGTTCCATTGGTTAATAGAAGGTGACCCTGTTCTAGTAAGGTAACCCATAGCAACGAATCCTATATCCCAAATTGAACAATCATGTTTCCACGACTTAAATTTCTTAAGGCACATGTAATCAACTTCCCATAGCTAGCTCTTTGGATGGGGCATAGACACGTAGGACTATCCTTTACATTCTGTAAGTAGAATGGTAACTAATATAATCTAATCATTTTCCTTAGTTCACAAAACCCCTTTTATATTCCCTATATCTAATAAGATCATCAATTTTGCTAAGCTAGGTTAGTCAGCGAATCCACTAACTTATGAAAACCTTGAATACATCCTTGGCATTAATTTGGTAAAACCTAAAGGGCAGTGTTGTTCTCTCATGGTGTTACACACCTTAGGATATATCTCTCTTTTAACTGATACTCGAACGATTAGGTTAACACATAGTTTATATTCTTACAAGCATTCGCCAACTCCAAGCGTAATTATAGTAGAGCTTTTTTCTAGATTCTAAATGTATCAAATGTCCTCAATAGCATCATTACAAACTAGTCCAGCAATTCAGAACATCATGTATATCATTTTTCTAAACATTGCAAGAGCATTGATCAACCCAAATGTCTTTGCTTCAATTCGTGGTACCTGTATCATAAATAGGAGGTAATTCTCACCATATATATCCTTATCGTATGTTGGCTCAACCTTAAAGTAACTATAGACTTTTTCCATAGGCCAAGTAGTTTATGTGAGATAAGATGTCTAGATCCCATGTTCAAAGAGATTCATTCATCTTCTATTGTCATCCCACATACTTAAAAAGTTTTATCTCATTTTTTACCAGTGTCCTTATGTTCTAATTGCTAATCCTCTTATAAACTTTGGAAAATGAAATCCAAGAAGTTGCACTAGGTGTTTTCCATAAAGTCTTTCATGATACATTTAAAGTTATGGGCCTAACCTTGTCCATTAATAAAACTATAAAGTTATCATTTCATTACAATCAAAATTATACCTTATGCTCCCTTGCTTTAGAATCTATTTATGAGGTTGGCATGAGGGGGTTGGCGTCACTATCTATCCTTTCTTGAATGTCTCCAATTATGCATTCGCATCATGGTATTTTAATTGGCTGAGTTGATTAATTGGCAACTATCTGTTGCAATATATTCAGTCTATAATTGTCTATTTTCTATTGATATTATTTTCTGACATAACAAGATTAGAGCTTTAGAGAACGAACTTGGAACAATTCAATATATTATGTTCAACCCGAGATATTCCCAAATTGTACTAAAGGTGCTATGTTATTGCAAATTGTAGGACACTTGGACATGTGATAAAGTTTTCTAGAATTCAGGTCAGTACACGCAATCACATTTGTACAAGAGCTTATGTACATATATAAGTTAATTTAGTTTTTAAGAATATTAGAACTTTTGATTAGCCTATGTGTCTAATCAATATCAAAGTTACTATTGATTCAGAAGGTGCGAGACCCAAAATATGGTGTCTAACTTTCTAGAATTTAATTTGTATACACAATTTCATTCTCACGCGTGCTTTATATCAGTTCTATCGGTTGCATGTGTAAATGAATCTTGTCCTCAAGAATATTAGGACTTTCAATCTATCTAACTGACTGCTTTGATTTGCAATGAGATATGCCAACTAGGTCTGATATATCATCAATAAAATCATTTATCTAATCTTCTTCACCACTAGTATGCCATAACAAGCCATCATCATGGATGTATTCATTTGAGCTTTGAATATTGTTTCAATCTCCAAAATTTATGATCCTAGACTTTCGTGGTCAAGTTCGATAGAATTCCTCATCCTCTATTAGCATATTTTCTTTAACCTAATTGTCAATTATCTAGCTATCATGTAGACTCATTTTTTCAATGTTTTACTTATATTTTTTAGGAATCATATCCCTTAAATTTTGCTTATGCAGATGTGTCTGTATATATATATATATATATTAATCCCTTATTTTAGAATAATAACCTACCTACCATGCATGACTCCCATACATTCATTTGAATAATGTTACAATTCATGAATCCTATCCTTTTGTTAATTTCAAGTTGAGGGGATTATATACTCGATTGCTTAGAAGGATAATGTTATGTATCGATCCTTACTCCTCATTGACAAGCTTCATATCCTAAATTTTCAACTGTAAATCATACATTATCAAGATTCCAATCCCCATCTTCCATCCATATTCTCCCTTTCAATATACTAATATCAATCCTTCTAACTTAAAATTCCTATTTGGTAAACCTCAAGTTTCATAATCTTACTTGATGCTCTCTTTTTGGATTTTAGTATTAGTCACTTGTCTAACGACTAATGCTATGCCTTTTTAGATTCTCTGGATATTTCTTATAGATAGCTAAATCTTTTCCTATCTATTGTCATCTTATAGTGACATTAATTCTTTTTGCTATTAATGCACTAAATTCCTTCAAATAGTCACATCAATTTAGTTACACCTATATACATGTCAAGCATCTCTTATCCTGAACGTCATTTAAATTGTTGAATTCAACTCTATTTAAAATGTTCATCTCTCTATTACATTAAATTCCCCAAATACATTAGTACATTATATATCTCCCCAAGAATTATCCTTCAAACAATAAAGATCATATGCCTGATATCTCAGGAGTAATGGCCATGCATTGATCGGTTGCCCTAATCATAACATTTCACTTCGTCAACATCATGCATTGTCCTAAAAATTCATATCCTATATGAATTCCAAGGTCAAACTTAATCTCCATTGATCCATTTATTCTATGTTCCGAGTATCATTTCCTATCATAGCTCAGAATTTTCTTAACCCAAGTATTTACATCTCAATCGATTCCTAATTCAAGCTTAACGTCAATAGTCCCATCAATTCCAACTCTAGAAATCATTCCAATATTTATCTAGGTCATTGCTAAATTAGGCTCTGATACCACCTCTTTAGTGCTCCAACTGGTAGGTGTTTGCTCGATCGAGGTGCTACTCAAAATTTTCTAGATAAAAGAAAGCAAACCCTTCAAGACCCAAGATATTCAATTTCCACAAGTGACAAACATCAATAGTTTAACTCCATACCAAAATATCATAAATCACACTTAATATTTGAAAACTTACTATCATATTTATATTAATAACCTAACAACCTACCATCTGTACATTTATTAGGTCTATTGCCTCACCTATTGTGTGGTCTAGTCTATCCTCATCATTACTTCTTATTTAGGGTAAAGAACGGAAGGAAACAATACAACAATGTAAGTTCGATTGACTTAGTGAGTTATTAGCAAAGGAACAACATGAGTATATAGATGGGTAATAAATTAATAAATACAAAATCAATAGAGAACATACACGATTGCAGTAGATATACAAGATATAATGCATGCAAAGGAATGTAATTGGCTAGATAAGTTAATAAATAACATATCGATAGTACTTTCACAAAACCTACTATTGTTGGTTCTCTTACTTTATTTGTCTATTTTCAAAAACATAGAAACCATTATTCCTCTGAGTCCTTGAGTGATTAGCTCAATACAGTAATCATGTATCGAGCATCGCATGCTTTATTATGGTCATAGACAATTTATCTCCAACTAGCTATAAGATAGGATTATAATAGTAGAGTATCAGCTAAAGGCTAGCCACTATTAGTTTATTCTGTCCGGTCATCTTTTGATACAGATCCTAGGGTCCACCCCCAAGGGTATCAACATACATGTGTATCCACAGTAATAATATGCCCTGCTAATGCAGTACAAAATAGTACAATAAACACATTAACTCGCTATGATAAACGAATAGGTAATCAATCAATATCAAGCCTATTTCAATGTAATAGTCATGGCGATAATAGAAAAATATATTTCAAAATCCTTTTTTAGTTTTCCCAACACAATCACCAATTTCGAGTAAAACAACATATATCATGATCAACCAAGAACCATAATCAATGTAAAGAAGTGAAGTGTTGTAAAATTTTACAAACAATTTACTTTTTCAAAACCTATGTGAACATGAATCGAATTAATCATTTGGTTTAGGTATTTAATATCTAAAGATAGGTAGGAAATTCACATAACAATTGCTCAATAATCATTGGCAAAGGAGAAGGTAAGTACAAACATACTATCAAGATTACAATAGGAATCGAAGATCATAATAGTATGGGCAAACAACAATCTTTGACAAAGAAAAGATTGAAGAATGGTGAATATTAATATATATCAAGGCAGGTTGAGATTTTGAATAATAATAGCTCAAGAACTACAGGCAAGGAAGAACAGTTTAGACAGACTGTCAAAATTCAACACAAGAGTTGAAGAATAGCATAGAACGAACAAAAAGCAATTATTGAATCTCAACATAAACAAAATCAAGTAACAAGGATATATTAACAAATATATATGTGTGTTATTTCCCATTAAAAAAATTTATTATATCTCACCTGGTAAATATTGAGAAATCCTAGTTGTATGGATGCTCAAGTCCTTACTTCCTAGTCAATCCAAAATTTTATTGTAAGATGACCTAAATCATATATCCAAAGGTAATTAAATGTCCTTATCGGGTTTCTTAGCTAATTCATTTCATTTAGTCATAATTTTCCCAATTCCATACTATACCCAGATGTTTAAAATAATAAATATAATTGTTCATAACTTAACGAATCAATAATTAGTTTGCTAGATAATTATTCTTAATTGGGATAGTGGTTAAGGTCTCACCTAAGATCCTAACGGCAATCTATCAATCCTTTTTCAATTTATTGAGTCTAACTTGTCAATTAATTTCTATTCAATTATTTGTAATATCTAGTTCAACACTTACCAAATTAATCACCTACTTAGATCTTATTATAATTTAATGGCTTTAATTTCATCAAGGTTCTAATAAAAAATTGAAAAGCCAATTGAATCAACATCAATATGAAAATTATCAAAATTCAGCATGTAGGAGTTTAATTCTTAACCTCTTTTTGGTCTAAATAGATCTGGGTTGCGATTTCCTATCCATTGTCCTTCAGCCGCTGGAGCGCCATCGACCGCCAGAGATGAGAACCATCACAACCAGTTGTTGTGCCTTATTATCAGGAACAAAACCCCCATATCAATTTGGGTTCTAGCACAGGCATGCTAGTCAATTAGTTGTCCAAAGCCGCTGCAAAAACCTAGCTTTGCTGCTTCGCCACTATGTCAATTCCTCTGCCACTACCAGTCAGAACTCCAAATTGAGGCTATCCCCACTTTGTCCATATAATTCCGACCAAAAGGTCTTAGAGCCCACCTTGCTTCCACCACCATACATTAGAGAGCCACCAAACCCACTGCTCGTTCGCCATCGTCCCTATTTTCTTAGAGATTTCCTCGATGGTTTTGGGTGTTGTTGGTATGGTTGGGTTTGTTGAGCTGAGAGAAAGCTTTCTGCGAAGATAATTTTGAGTTTTTTGACCATTTTTCGATGATTCACTAACAAGGTAGAATTGGGGTTGATTTTGTGAATTTAATAAATTTTCTTCATTAATCTTATATATATAAGTATTTTCAACCTTTTCAAATTTGCCCCCATTATCTTACATCGCCTTTAATTGAGTCCTCCAAAACTTTGAGTGACTTCAATTTAACCCCTAATTTTCGTTCAACCCCTGAACAATTCTTACCTAGTGATCCCTAACATTTCTGATTCTAGGCAATTGGGTATTTATTTAATTATTTTGTACTCCCCCAACTTTTAACTTTTTCACACTAATCTCTAAAATTTATAACTTTGGACTATTAGGCCTTTTTTTATTTACGATTAAAATCCTTAATTGTCAATAATTGCTCATAAATTTCTGTTAAAATTTAATTCAAAATTAATCTAACCCAATTTATTGAATTTGTATTTTATTTTGGTGAAACAATAATTTTAGATTTAAGGACCTAAAATTCGGGGTGCTAAAAATACTATTTAACTATACAAAATAATATTTTAGAAAATAATTAGTATTTCATTGATTGAATACAGAAAGTTATAGTATTTTGTTTGTGAAAGCATAACAAATCAGTTGTACACTTATAAATTTTATTTATTTAATTTAATTAGAATAAAACCACTCAAAATATGGGTTATGCTAGTTACATAAAAGAAGTGGGTTATTTGGCATAATTGTTCACCTTTGACCAAATATTGATTTCTTAGGGAATTTATTTATTTATTTTTTAACTATGAAAAGTTATTTTATGACATAATTTGCTCAAAAAGAGCCCGAGTACCCTTACAATGAAGATCACCCTCCACAGGATTTTCCTAAGGTGAGTTTTGACACACAAGTGTCAAAAAATTTAGGCTGCACGTAATATTCGGATGCTTAATTTAGTACTTTCTATTGGAAATAAATTTTAATTTTTTTAATTTATTTTATTTCCAACAAATAATCATTTTATTATGTGTTTTAATGCCACAATCAATGTGCCTATTTATTTTGATTCATTTTATATTTGTGCCTTCATCAATACTTTTATCATTTTATTTAATAGACTTTTGAGAATTTTATTTTTCAATTATTGGGTCTAGTTATAATTGGATATATAGTGTTTTTATCGCTTTAGTGGCATATTAATCCTTCCTAAAGGTCAAATTCTACTCTTATATAAAAAGGTCATAATCCTTTCTTTGCCATAATGAATTGGTAAATTTTTAGAGTCTTTCACTTTATTCTTCCACAAGAGTTTGTGTTTTGGCAACATGACTATGAATTGATTCATAATTTACTCATGATTGTTCACATAGAATGCGACACTGCCAAGAACTAATGAGGTTTTATTTTGGAGTTATGATCGGCCATTAGTACCTATATACGGAGAAGCAATCACGACTTTAGAACAACGACTTGTGTTATGACTCATCATTGATCTAGCTCATTTTCTTCAATCTTTTATGCGATTTGGTTTATTATTTTATTCATTTTTAATTTTATAATATTATGTGTATAGTGTTATAAAAATTATATTTATCTTATTTCTATATTTTAACACAAATCACACAATATCCGTAATATATTTTTATGTGATAGTCGGAGAACACCCATGTTTGGTTTCATTTTCTAAAGCAAGCAAGTGCCAATGAAAAAGAAATTTAATATATAAAATCTAGTTCTTTGAGAGTCAATTATATAGACTTATTTGATAGTGTATATGAATATTGGTTGATATTAGATTAGGCATACATTGTGTGAGATTGTAGTAGCATATTGCTATGTTTGATACCCAATATTATGTGCACTACCGTCCAACAAAACCAATCTATACTCATCCAAAGAAGTGGGCTTGATACACCACACAAACTTCACCTTGCCAGCTTCGCCCCCACTCCCCTCTCACTGTATCAAATGTGTTTAAAAAAAAAGTTCATCAAACTTCTCATAGTGGCAGCAAAATTCCCTTTCCTCTTTTCATTTCCCTACCGGCAGCCCAACCCCACCCTTTATCTCCGAACCGAATCAACGTTAGGCAGACGTCTTTGGATCTAGATATACCACTCCAACATCTATCAAGCACAGTTTTGTGTCCGTGGAAATTTTTTGGCTTCCTTTTGCCAGCCATTCAAACGGGTAACTATCGCAATGTGCTTCATGAAAAGACAACCCTTTTCCCAGATGTTTTTTACTTAAAGTTAAATGTCTTGTTTTGGTGATTCTAGTTGTTAATTCTAATTGGAACTCAGTGCCAAATTAGGTGTAATTTTTAGTACTTGGACGTCGGATGCCTTTTGATTTACAAATTTCATATACACCAAATAGATGGCAAGATGCAGTTCAGACTGCTTGTCATTTATGTCAATTACTATCTTGAATATGGTTATATTCTTCCGACTACATTTCTATAAATTGTCGCTTGCGTTTTCTTGTTAAATTAGTGTCATCAAATTTACCCATATTATGTCTCTGTATTTGACTAGACTTTAATCTGGATCCAATATAAACTCAAGAAGTTACTCGTTCATGTAAGGAGCTTCAGAACTGCTCTGATATTGTCCTTCTTAAATGTATCCCCATCTTTTAACTGAAATGAACCCAAGAATCAGATATTCATAGGGACCAATTGAAATTTCATTTGTTTAAAAAAAGGTTGCCTAAGATTGGTCACATGCTCCGACTGTTTTTCTTCAATGTTGAGGCTAAAAAATAGAAAACATTAAGCTTTTCTTGGTATCAGTTCTAGCTTTAATTCCCTTTCAAAATAAGGATTTAGTTCATCATTCTAACGGGATTCTTGGGTTATACAATAATGTTTTACCGGTTGGTGACATTAGCAGACATATAATATGTTTTTTTAAATTGTCATTGATCCCTAACTTTGAGAGTTAACTGAAACTGTGTAGAAACACGTTTGACAATCTACAAAGTTGTGTGTGAGTACAACAATCATATTCTTATGGCCCTGTCATTGTTATTGGTTTGGCTTTGATAAGGACGGAGAAAACAAACCAATATACTGTCCAAATACTTGCTAGATTAATTGAGGCCGTTTGTTTTAATTCTAATGCACCAGTCTTGTCTTCACATTGTCAGACAATGTATATATTTTGACCTTTAGAATTAAAATATGTTTCCTTAATTTTGTAGCTACTGAGCAATGATCCTAAAGTCAGCACCACATTGCCCTTGCGGCGGAGATCAAATGGTGTTTCGTCAATCGCATACATCAAAGAATCCTGGCAGGTGGTTTTACAAATGCCTAAATGGGAATAACCATGATGGCCACTTCATTTGGTGGGATGTCTACCATGGGCTTCATTGAAATTATTCGCCAGTTCATAGTCATTCATACAAAGCATGTTCCCAGCCATCCAACCCAAGTTCTAACGTTTGGACTCCCTCACCATTTAAGGGATCAAGGTCTCATGATAGTGGATTCCACGATCATGCAGAACAGAGTGAAAGTTCACGTACAAGCCCTTTGGTCCACAACTCTTGTGATGAAAGGTTGGAGTTCTATACTTATCGAAACTGTGATTTCAAATCTGCCATAGTCTTTGGCAGTTGTGTTGGCTGCAGTTGTGTTATCATAGTTGCTTTTTGTTGGGCTCTTGTTCGGGTTATTAATAGGCAAGGTTGTGATGTGAAGGCCACTTGATATGTATATTGCTCTAAATATAATGTTTATGATGGTTTCTGGTGTAATCAAATGACATATTAGTAACTCTTGAAAACTTTACTTCTAGGTAGTTGTGTTACTTAATCATACGTATATCATCTGGAGTGCAAGTTTGTGATTTTATTGACAATTTTTATATCATATGACGTGCGTATGCGCAAGTATGAGCATGACTATTGTTTCAAGTTTAAAATAAAAATAATTTCCTATTTAGTTGGTGCACATAAATTACTTAGTGAAAGTTTAAGAAATAATTTTAGAAAGATATGCGTACATATATATGTATATGCCTGTGAGTATGTACATACATATATATATATATATATATATTATATTAAAAATTATGTAATGGTGTACAAATTTTGTCACAATTAATTAATATTAATTCCCAACATAAAATAATTCCATTATGTTTATATGCTATATAATAAAGTAATCTTACTCGAATGTGTTATTATTCCATTTGTCCCATATGTTCAAAATTTAATTGGGTCATTAATGATTATATTTAATTAATTACATAAGTAGTGTTTATAATTGAATTTTTAATACAAATATCCAATTGTTAGTTGGCCTTGTTAATGGATTAGAGTGCAAATCATGTCTTCTTGGCAGAAGGAATGGCAAACAAGAAAGAATGACTTTTTATTCATAGAATATGGCAACCAGTGAGCAATGATTCAACATTTGACAAACTTTTCCTTTGTTGACCGGTTGCTTATTCAGCCTTGCAGGCTGAAAAGGCATAAAAAACATGAAAATTGATGCAATTGATTTGAAGGTTCACTAGAAGGCTGTGGTGCTTGTCGCATTTTACATAATATATATGCTACCTGTCTGTAATAAAGTGTAAGCATTAATTTTGTCCAATGTAAATTGAGTTTTTACTTTGCACACCCATTCCTTCTACAATTTCAGCAACATTCTGATACAACTCATTTAGTTATGGCTCCAAGAAATCCCTAAACCCAACAATAGATCTTGTTTATGGCACCATGATCTGAGGAAATTAACAAAGAGTTTGTCAATTGACTAGCATACTATGCTCATCTAGATTGAAGATATCTCTTCCAGTCTGATGTTTTTCTTATTCGTTCATACATTCGCTCTATGAATTTCAAGTTCGAGACGATATTCATTAATAAGGATAGGAGCAGGCGGTTCAAGAACCTACAACATAAACATACCATATTTAGTTTCTTAATTTCTCTACCCCAGTTAATTACGATGTAGAACAAAATATCGTGAGAGCCGATTCATACATATGGGACTACGTTACCATGGTAATACTTGTCTTATGCTTTTGTTACTGTCTTACAATATATTTTAGCTACACTTAAATCGTTGACTAATACATTCTTCTGCTTTTGTAGAAATATCCAATTGTAGAGGCATATATGATGAAAGAAGAGGCACAATGGTCCAAGTTACGTGAGATATATGGGCCTCCAAATCAATTGAATTTTGTTTCTCAAATAGATATTATACAAATTTCTGATGATAGTTGCACCAAACCAAATGAGCCGGTGAACAATCCTCAAGACATGCTACCAAACGAACCCTCTGGACATGTGGAATGCCCATCTCTATCATCCAATTTTTAGAATAAGCTCAACAATGTATATGTACATAATGAAACAAGTGAGGAATTGGTGAAGCTCACAAATCACTTTTCAAATCCAAATAAATGGAACAATCCATTTCATGATACATTTGATAGCTTATGGACAGAAGAAGATTATACTGAAATGTTTAGCCCATTAAACGATCCCCAATTAGAGGTCTTGCTAACAACGTAGCTGATATGGGATAGCCCAACAAACCTAATAGGCCCTTCTACAAATGAAATAGCCCACGAGACCCAACGTGATACGGTATAATCCAGTAGGCCCAACAGGCCCAG
>JACGDI010005846.1:385665-404465 GCA_014898725.1 Jacaranda copaia
TAGTGAAGAAATCTCGGAGGGACTCCCCCTCATTCTGCTTAACCATGTGGAGGTGGATGTGGGAGAGCTTGGCCTTTCTCCTACTGGCAATCTGGTGTAAGAACTTATCGCACAGCTAGTTGTAGGAGTAGATGGTGGACGGTTCCAGCTTCACAAATTAGTCTAGTGCAATGCCCTGGAAGATGGTTACCAATATTTTGGCATGGATGAATTCGTTGTGGCCGCGCAGTTGCATCATATGCTCGAACTGCATCAAGTGCTCATTGGGGTTAGTGGAGCCATCATACCTCGGGAGGCCGGTTGGAATTTTGGCATCCACAGCGATTCTCTCATCTATGATCTCCTGAATGAACGGGGACCCTCTGTCTCGATGAGATCTCTAGGGAGTGTCCGTGTTTTGTGCTCTTTTCATGTTTCTCCTTAAGATTTCGTCGAGATATTTGTTCAGTTACTGCATCTGATGGGAAACTTCTTCCCACTCATCTTGTTCTGCCTGGGAGGCAAACCTGGTGCGTTCGATCCTATCGCGCTGTGGGGCTCGACCAGGCCGATGTGCTAAATTTGGGGATTCTTCTCTATCTTTGCTGCAGTCGCGGCTTTGGCATTCGACCCTATCGCACTGCGGGGCTCGATTAGGTCGAATGTGGTCCTTCTAGTCCACCACTTCCTCACTAAGTTCTGGACGTCTCCTCTCCGCTGGTGGATGTTTAGGGCTAGCTTCGCACCTGGCAAGTGGTTGCCTAGCTTCGTGGTGGGAGGGGCTGCGCTCCTACGATTTATTTTCTAGTGGGGGTGGCTACGGAGCGGCCTTGGTAGCGGGAGCAGGCACTAAGGTGTACCTGTTCAACGCAATAGATAACTGAGCTGATATCTGGGTAGAAATCTACTCACTGATCATTTGCATTAGTTGGGACATGGGAAGCATCACCGGCTATTCCTGGGGAGCGCTGGTGCCCAGAATATTTATCTATTACTGGGGGTTAGGGAGTGGTGGGGAAGTAGACCTCCTATTTTCTTCCTTCCTAGATGTTTCTCGGTGTGTGTTCACTATTTTCTCGTTGTAATCTCAAATGTTCCCACAGATGGCGCCAAATGATGCTGCAGAGAGCTGGAGAGTCAGGTACTCCGATTGATTCAAATGTTTTAGGCTTGAGATTTGCAACCACGAACACACGTCAACTAGCCGAGAGCCCTTAACTATGGCACTCCGACGCTCAAGTTAGATTTTCGATAGATCAAAGAATATAAAGAGAGTATGTAGTAAATAGTGTAAATTGCATTACCTTGAGCGTGGTGGTGCTTGTAGTATTTATAGTCCGATGAGGGTGTGATTTTACCCAAGTACCCTTATCAGGTGTACTTAGCTTTTCCCATGACGGGGGGTTGGAAGTCATTCTCTGCCCAAATCTCGATACTATGCCAGATGGCATAATCTCCTATTTTTCTGGATAATCATATCAGTAGGAGCGCGCTCCTGCCAGAGTTGTTGACAGGGTTGCCAAAATTGTTGGAAGCGGTTACATTCGTTGGCAGTAGTCACATCAGCTGCCATGTGTCATCAATGCCGAGAGGTTCAACTTGTCCAACTTGCAACCGGAGGTCAATTCATGTCGACTGGACTTGGATGCTAAAGCTTTGGAAGTGGCCCTTAGGTCGATACGGGTCGACTGCGGGGCTTATCAAATGGGGTCGATACAAGTCGACCAAACTGATGTGCCTTTGGGCTTCATAGGCTGTCTCTTCTGAATCTGGGCCTGTTGGGCTTACTGGATTATACCGTATCGAGTTTGGCCTCGTGGGCTGTCTCATTTGAAATTGGGCTTATTGGGCCTACTGGATTATCCCATATCAGTACCCATTGACAGGCCTAGACCAACCAAATTAGAAAAGAAGTAGATTGAAAATAATATATTTGAATAATTTAAATATATAGTAGAGTTCAAAAATCCCAATTCATTAGACTTTTTGATACAATCAAATAGAAAATCCCAAAGGTCCCATATTCTAGGAGTCTTCACTATATAATTGAATAAACCCTCCTCTTTTTGTTGTGAATCAAAGGCTCCTTTCCTTCTCCTTCTTCAAACTCCAATTTGTATTTTTCATAGAAAAATACCTAAGCAAAGATAGAACAAGATTCATTTTGCATCATATATAAAGGATTCCTCTGTTCATGGTGAAGAAGCAACATAAATTAGAGTTTGGAGCATTTAAAAAACTAGGGGATCCTATGACAAGAAGACGGACAATCTGATAAAGACCGCTCACAGTGAATGTGAAGAAGTAGGCCATTATTTTGGCAATAATGAGCCAAGCTAATATTTTGCAATGAATCCTTCTTGTCTAAATCCAATTTAAACTCTATTTAAATTTTAGAACCTTGAGCCAGATTAAAATATTTGATAAATTAAATCCAATTGATATGGGCCTTAACCTTAGAAATACTAATCTAAAAGTAAGATGGATATTAAAATGAAAAAATTAAAAAAAATGTCGAATCTAATATTACATAATGATTTTACTTACGAACTAATATGAAACGTGAGTGAAGATTTATTATTTAAATATTTAATAATAATAAAAGATTGTCAAAAACTCAAATTTGATACAAAGTTACTTTATAAATGTTACATTTTACATACAATTAGAGAGAGAGAGAGAGAGAGAGATGAATTTTTTTGTCAAACTTCGAATATCCATCTATTTTGATATAATATTATTAATATAGATTCTATGCGGTATTAGAGTCGAATTTAAATATCAATATTAATAATTAAATTTGGATTAAAACAATATTGATTTAATCTAAATTCGACTTGTTGATAGGTCCTACAAAAGCCTCCCAAAACCTAGCTAATTGAAGAATATGTCATTATTTTTCCCTGATTAAACAAAACCGATCTGTAATGAAATGGGCTTGCGATGCATATTTTATATATTTTCAGAGTCATATTTTACAAAAAATGGAGTTTTAAAATGAATAAAAGTAGGGGGAAAAAAACAATTTGAATTTGGTCAAATTCAAATTAATAGGAAAAGGATAGTATATATTTTCATGCCTCCAACTCCAAGCAACGAAAAATCATAAAATAATTACCCTTAGATGGAACCACACGCTCAATTGGCTGAATCAAACTAAATGTGAGTTTGGATAAAAGTTTTCGCTTAAGAATGGGAGAGAATAGAAATACATCAAAGCGAAGGGGCCAATGAAAAAACAAAAGAAAGAAAAGAGGAATAAATAAAGCAAAATTCTTCGAAAACCCCATTCCCGGAAGACGAAATCAATCTCTTTGCTTCATGAAATCTCTCCTTCACGGTAAGAAACTTCTGAAATTCACGCTATTTAGCGGAAAAAGACCAAAAATATGTTGCAATTTGAACTCCATCGCGTCGTGGGAAGTGAATAACAATGCGTATATAAACTGTGTGCGTCTGTATTTTCAAGTTTGTTGTGTATGTTTCTTGGTTCTTATGTTAATTTGTTTCTTAGTTATCTGCCGTGATTAAATTATCTTTTTTCACGTTTTTAGGAAAGAAGTTTGCATTTCAGAATTTAGTGGATTATCTTTGGAGTTCCTGAATTAACAATTTATTGGTTTGGACCCTCTATGGGAAAATGCCTGATCAAAATTTTTTGTGAAAAGGGTCATTTTTTCTTCCTATTTTTTCTTAATATTACGTCTCCATTTTGTAGAAAACTGAATTTAGGCGGACTAAGAATTAATGTTTGGTTCTTTCTTTTAGAATATGTACTGTGGAGAGTTTCTTCTGTTGCTGCACCATGTATTGCTTTTATGTGTACAATATATTTTGGCTGTCCTGTGATCAACTCGGGCATCAAATATCAGTTCTAAAAATTAATCTTGGTTGTGATCTTACCTATAGATTCATAGTCTAAGGATGCAGAAGACATCGGGGGAAAATCTTGAATTCATGTTAAGCAATCATGGCCTTTATAGTTTCTTGCCATTGTTACTTTTGTACTGCAATGTTCCGCTGTATTAAGACGTAGATGATATGGCTATTTTGTTGTACTTCTTTCCTTCCATATTTGTTTCTTATTTGATTTTCACTGTGAACTGGTAGATGGCCAGTCGCACAACTCGTTCAAGGAAACCTCAACAGGTGCAGCAGCCTGAAAATCAATCACGTGCTAAGTGGACAGCATCATTGACTAAGACATTGGCTGACTTGATGGTAGAACAGATTCACAAGGGAAATATATCAAACAAATCTTTTAGCAAGAAAGGGTGGAAGTTCATTTGTGATAACTTTCGCATACAAACAGGTTGTTGGTGGGATAATGAGCAACTGAAGAGCCGTTATGTTGCCTTAAGAAAGCAGTATATTAATGTAACATTGGTACTCGATCATCCCGATTTCAAGTGGGATGAGACAACAGGTGCTATTGTTGCTACAGACGAAGCATGGGATAGATATCTCAAGGTATATTTTGGTACTTCTCATGTTTATGATTTGCACACTCTGAGCTGAGGAAACCCTCCCACTTGTACATTTTTGTTTGTTGACATTTTTGCTGCTTGAGCAATATCCATATGTGATGTTCTTTATTTGTTATGAATTACATTTAGTATGCTATGTATCTGCATATTGAAATCTTACTATTTCTCTGTGAAGAACTTTTTGGTAATTTAAAATTTCCTTATGAAATATGATAATTAGACACATCCTGATGCTGAGACCTTGAGGAGTATGGGCTGCCCAATATACAACCAGCTGCGGACAATTTTTGCAGAAAAAGTTGAGAAACAAAATGGACCAACCAAGGACAATGAAGGAATTTCTTGTTCATTTCCTTCTCCAGAACACCTGACCGTGAAGCTGGAGGAACTATCCCCTTCAGAGTCAGAGAAATATGTGGATCTGGCGAGTCGCAAGAGAGGCCGGAGAGGAATAGAAGATGCTATTGCAAGAGGTATTCTGGAGATGGCTGCTGCTACAAAACTCCGGGCTGAAGCTATAAATAAGTTGAATGGCAAATTCTCTATAACTGATTGTGTGAGGGCATTGGATGAATTGCAAGGTGTTAATGACCAAGTTTATCTTGCTGCTTTGGATCTATTCAGCAACCGCAATGCAAGGGAGACATTCTTAACTCTCAAAGTTGAAAAACGATTGATCTGGTTGCAAAGAAAGTGTTTAGCCTGTGCTCTTTCATAGCTGTCTCTTTAACCTCAGTTGGGTGATGCTACTTTGTACATATGCTAGACTATATTTTCTGCTAAGATCAACTCATTCTCCTACTTCTTGGAATGATTTTGTGTTATTCTTTTTCTCATATCAGGATCACTAGTTTGCTTCATTTATGTGCTGCTCGGAATGAAGCATTCTTTGAAGTACAAAACTTGAGAGCTTCATTTTCTCCTCATTTAGAGGCTACTGTTTTGCATTGTGTTTTGAACAAATGCTAGCTTGAGGAGCTATAAAGATTTAGAGGAGAAATGTTTAGCTTTAATCTGGCAGAGCCAGGCCAATGATCTTATGCAGATGACAGCAGATACAGCAAGAGTGTTAGGAATCTTTTGACAGTGGGGCAGTGGTGCTGAGTCAATTTTGCTTCTTGTTCTCATAGTACTTTGCATCTTAGATTGTTCAATCTTTTCTCATACGTACAACCATTCTTTCAAACACCCCCCCTCCCCCACCTTTTTTGGCATGTAAGAGTTCAACTAAACAACCTTGACAGTCCTCACATCTGAATAATGCCTGGCTCTGGGCTGTGGCGTTTTAAATCAGCTCACATTCTATTACTTGAGGTTACGTAGCAAAAATGTGTCAACGATTGAATGGAATCTGGGTTTAATTGATGTTGTATTATACAGCAGGTCACTTCATGTTTTTGGCTACAATTTGTTAAAGATCACTTTTCTCTGCTGCTGATTGTATTCATTTGTATACTTGGACCCCTTGGAGATTCTAATGAAGGAGCTCCCAAGTCTTACAAAGCAGTGTTTTCCGTAAAAGTTTGATTGCTTTGTTTGGAAAATGCATTAGATATTCACGTAAATCAGTAAATTCTTGAGTGGATTTTAATTAGCACCGCTTAGAGGCCTGTGGTTAGATCAGGCGTAGCATACCCTAATCTTAAGGGAGTACCCTGAGGGGATTCAAATTCATTTGCATTATGGCATTATGAACGGAAGTTGATCATGAATTACCAATAAGCTCAAAATTGATTCTTTCAAGTTGATGTTTGAGCCGATAATGAGGATGAATAGTAAATTCATTGGCAATATGCCTACATTAATTTAAATTCATCTCAATCAAATAATTCGTGAATCTACCATGAGATGGTATAATTACCTTTTGTGTCCTAAAATGCCCCATGGAAAGATTAAAAAGAACTAAATTTTTATTAAATCCCTTATTTCTTTGCAATTGTCATTTAATTGACAGGCACCACCTGTCAAGATAGAGGCTACAAGTTCGAACATACAAAATCACAAGAAAAAAAAAATTCAAAAAATGGGCCACGGCAAAATTGAGTTTTGTTGTGAAATGTAAGAGAGGAAAACAAAAATTCATGTGAGCTCAGTGACAAACTACTAAGAACAAAGGCTCCATTTCCTTTCATTTGTTTGGAAATAAGATTCCCTTATTTCCATCAATTTTTGTGGAAAACGAAAATGTGTTTGAATACAAATTTATTTTGGAACTTACTACAAGAGCTATTTTTTTTTTTTTTTTTTGAAAAAACAAGTTGTTAAATTATTTGAATAAAATAAGATTTAGAACTGAAAAGATGTCAGTAATGATAATTTTATAATTAAAATAAAAAAAATTATAAAAATTTTAAAAATAAATTAAGAACTCGTTACTTTTTAAAAAGAACTTATAAGATATTAACATATTATTTTAGGAGCTTATAAATTTTTTTTTAATAAAAAAATCACCATATATTTTTTGATATTTTATAAGTTTTCAAATGTCATATAAGATATTTTGAAAAGTTTATAAGGTCGCTTAATTGCCCACTAATTTGTAGTTGAAGTTGTCATAAATTTCATCTAAACATGTTCCTCCAATTTAGTAGTTTTTGCTCTTGAAAGTTATGGTTTAGTTGTGTGTGATGTATTAACTATTGACCCAGAATTAGTTATCATTTCTTTGATTTCATTATATCATTCAAAAATAAATAAATAAATAAATCTTTTGTAGTCAATAGCCAGGCATAGGTTCACACAATCTCAAAATAATTATTTAAGAGTGTACTGACACTACAGCCCATAACTCTTCGCTCAGCAATATTTCTCAATATATTATGCATTCTAAAATTTATTTTATGAAAAACTTGGATTGGATGCGGGTCAAGTCAATAAAATTTGGACCTGCGGCAACATGAAGAAACATCAATTAAGACATCAGCAGTGGGTGTGTAAATACAAGTGTCATGCCATGCCACTGCTGCCAGACTTGACAACGACCCGGCAAAGATCCGATCCGATACTGACACGTCATTATCAAGTGGCACAGGCACCTAAAGACGTTTTATGCACACGAGATGGACTCTTCTACAAATACTTATTGCTACGTAATAATAAAAATAGAAATTATTATTACTTTTCACTATAAATTTGAATTTGAAAACAACCCATTCCTAAATCGCGATCTTTCAAAATCCAACTTGACTTAACTAGTCAACTGGCACACGCTCCAACAAGAAGTTCGCGTTGAGTTTGACAATAACCCATTAATAACTTTTTTATTTTTTATTTTTTTGCACAGATATTGCCAACCTTGTGAAAAATTATATCACCACCAAACCAAGCCACCTTGACTCTCACAAGTTAAACTGTCAAAGAAATGCCAATAACCACCACCTATATGTCTTTCTCACGGATACAGTAACAAAAGGTACAATCTGAGTCAAAAAAAAACACTGGGATTTTCTACAACTGAGTCTAAACCCGAAAACTGATCAAACACTAATCACCTAAGTACAACACCAGCAAGATTACCGACACGGCTCCCCTGTAGCTGACCTTCATTACTCGGCTCAACTCACAAAATTAATGGCACATTGCATTCCACAAACGATGCTAGAGGGCGAATGGAAAGGAGCAGAGACCCATCTGTACATGGAGTTAAAATTGAACTTCTGAATATGTATCTCTTTTGAATTTAGCCATTTGCAAACTCGACATATTTTTCAAGGTAAAATCATTTTCACATTGTGCAGATCCTCACTGCTTTTGGCCTGGTTGTGCACTGATTCAAACGCCTGCATGCACACGTTGGCAAAACCGGTCATCGCCTGGAACACATGTGGCAACCCCATCTGCAGGTTGTTCATCGTCATTGCCCTCGTCACACTGATTGATTTTTCATACTTAGCCTTTTCATCCCCTGCCTTTGCCCTCAAAGTCTCCACTTTTGCTCTTTTCTCTCTCACAGGATCCTTATTTGTTTCGCCAGAGACTTCTGGGATTGAATATGGGCCATGCTTGCTCTCCAATGCTCTGAGCTCGCCTGCCTTCTTCTCGAGCTCCTTAAATACCGATTCTGATCTCCTCTTTTGTTTCTGTTCTTCTTCTTGTTGGACTACAATAGCACGGATCATTGTTAGGAAGCTCTTGATTCCCTCTGATGCTACCTTGTCAGGTGCATTATTAATTGTGAGCTGCCATTCATCACAGAATGAGTAAAAGTCAGAGTCTTGCTTGGTTCTGTTGCCTGGATTACTACCAACTTGAAAGAGGCTGAGGCGGAGCCAGCCTGTCAGTGACTGAATATAATCACGTTGAGCCTTCATAAGGTTACAGAAGGAGAGGTGCCATTGCTGAGCTTCAAGCTCAAGTTGGAGCGTTGATTGTCGATGGATTTCGGAAGTAGGTTCAGTGGATGGAATGCAGTTGAGGTACTTGAGCTGCTGGACTATGTGTGTTTGGACCTGGTGGAATTCATACATGCTTCTCCACATGCTCATTAACCTGAAACAAGATGGTGCTTATGGAACGGGAAATTGTAAATCATTGTTAATAGCTTAGCTGGCAGGGTAAATTGTTCAGCTTTTTGCAGAATAGACTTTGGAAATTGGAAAAGAACAAATTCATTCAGTGGGAAACCTGTGAACAAATTCTAGCAACTTTATGAATAACAGCAATGGATGCAAGGGGGAAAGTAGAAAACAGAACCACAGCAGCAGCAGTAATTCAATGGTCTACCTTTCGAAGAAATTCAAGCTTATTGTTGAGTGACAAATTTTACAATCGTTCTGTATTACCCAACATGCAGGTACATCCCCTTTCTTATGACATTTTCTTCAACCAGTTTAGTTGGAACATGAGTGTTCATGATCTTGTACATAGGGTCAACATTCCATGACAGGCTTGTGCCACCTTCAATTAATATTGTGAGGCCATTTTACCTTTCTATCTGATTCTAACCTTTCCATTGGATTTTAAATCTAATTCTTTACATGAAGAAGACAACCAGAATTTCTGGTCCATTTTCATATTTCTAAACTACACTCACAGTGTTGCTGGTCCACTCAATATGTCTAACCTACAGCCGGTCTTCAATTAGACACATTGATTTACCTGGGCTAGGGGATTATATATGGTCAAATCTCATCCTGTAAGGTCCAATATAAGGCTCCAAGAAACTCAGCAAAACCAAAGCCATCTTGGTTAAGCAATGGCCTGAAGCATGCAAGCCTAGCAGCCTAGATTGTGTTAACATTTTCTACCATTTCGTAATTTCTCAAGGGTAATTTCTATTAAAAATCTATATTATTCAGCACATATACCTAGTGACCCAATCAGTCTGCCTTGACAATGCATATACTAGTGAATTCATAAATGGACATGTACAATACAAGTAAGCAGAGATAACGATGTTAATTCCAATTTCTTATTTGCATTCTAATGTGCTATCTATTCTCCTATTTTCTTGAAAATATTGTCAAGATGATTCAAGTGAGACTGACGATCCCCTCTAGCCTTTGACAGTTGCAACATAAGATGCTGAAGCCTAAATTACCAAGGACATATTAAAAATATTTGTGATAATAACAATGCCAATACATTAATTTTAAGTATTTGTGAAAAGAAAGATGAGCACGCTTGCAGCAAATTAAGAATAAATTCGACATTTTGCTTTAACAGAATATTTCTGCTAGCACATGGTCAATAATGTAGTATAATATCATTATTTTCCAAGGAAAAAGAAAAAAAAAATTGAAAGCAAGGGATGGGGGATTTCTTTTTCTTAATTAGGGAGTAAGAGAGCTAAAAAATGAACATGGCAGAAAGCCATTTATGTATTTTCAACCCCACAAGGGTTGAGTTGGCTTTGACCTATAAGTATGTGATGGACTTTCTTATACAGATTGGTAAGTGTGCACGCTCATGCTATATTAGCTATCATCTCTACAGAAGGCGTCTTTCTCATCTGTCCTAAGGTTCCCTCTTTTGACCTTCAATTAACCCTTCTAAGCCAAACTGCATATTTTGTCTATCCAGGCTTCTGATTTTTATCCTTCATATAATTGTAAACTTATGAATTAACATAATGAAAAAGTTCTAAAATCCAAGAAGATTCTTTGAATCCATGCATGCCTACAAACTAGTTAGCTTTTCAGAATTCAACCTCCACATGCTCAATTTTAGAAGCAGGATTATAAAAATTATGCAAGAGATTAAGTTGATGGGTACAAAGGACAGAACTAACCCCTTGACAAGCTGAAGAAGTTGAGGGTAAAGCTCTGATTCCCTCAACTTGATAATCTCCATGGAGGTAGTCTCAATCGCTTGCAAAGCAACCATCATCTGTGATTCCAACTTCTCAACTTCTTTTTTGGCCTTCTCAGTCTTGATATAATCAGCATTCTTCATCTCTAGCTTCCTTAGGTTTGCTGCCTTTTTCTCATGCTCTAATTTTAAATACTCGGCATTCTACAACATCCGCGAGAATATTTCAATTAGATCTTGTACATAAGAGTCTCTAAGACAATTTTACAAGCACAAAAGTGCTTAGATTCAAACATTTGAAACAGTCAGCATTTTCTTGGCCCCCAAAAAAGAGTGCACAATAATAGAAGGCTCTATAAATAACAATATCAAATGAGCACGATAGGTACAATAACATGGTTAACAATATCCTAGGGGAAAAGGCATTTTATCTTATGCTGGCAATCAACTGAACTTGAACAGCATTTGGAGAAACATCCCCATTATAATTTGTCAGACTCCTTGAAAATTAGACACAGGGAACACAAAGGATATAGTAACGCAAAGGTTTGGTCTTGGCATAGTAATTCGGATACCTTAACCTCCTGGTAAAGCTTCTTCTCCCACGCATATAACCTCTCTACTGTCGAACAATGAGTGGCATTGCCATCAGCAGCTGCTGAATGTACAGTATTTCCAAGAGGATCTTCACAAAACTTCCCAAAGGCATTCCATTTTGCACTGCCTGAACCCCAAGTCCACAATAGCGGAGTCGAATTATTCTTGTATCCATAATCCTTACCTGCAGCCAAACAAATTCAAGAGTAATTTCAAAAGAAAATAATGTAATGATTTCATGTGTCATTTAGCAAAGGCACAGATACATGGCAAGTCATTGTCTTCAATCTTAGTTTTAACAATAGAATAAGTGCTTATTCTAGGGAAGTAGCAAAATAGACTTAGTTCTCTAATTCTTTCTCAAATATATATATATATATATAAGAGATACATGTAAACATAATCCAATGAGATTAACCATTAATAATTACCTAAGGATGCTTGGCGATTGAAATTACTAACGGGGACTTCCAACAGCAATGAGAGTGGACCACCTGCTTCGGCAGCCTTCAAGAAGTAGTCATCAAGTTCTCGGATGATCTCACCCAGATCTTTACTCTTGGTGGAGACCACCACGGCAAGCTCGCTGCTGGCAGTTGTGGCAGTGGCGGTGACCACAGAAGGTGGGGCGGCGACGCTAGCCGCCCCGGCCCTTGGGTTGGTCGCGGCCACCTCAGAGACAGTGGTGGTCTCTTCCCACTCCTCCTCATCTACAGACCGACCTGAAGTTGGCATGAAAGGGTCCCAGAAATCCCAGGTGGATGCGGACTGAAGAGGCGGCGGAGGAGGTGGTGGAGGTGGGCGGATAGCCGAGGAGGGGGTTGTAGAGGTGGTGGTCCAGGAAGTGGGGCTCATAGGCGCTGGCGGGGTGGGCAACGGAGGCGGCGGAGAAGGATTGGGCGGTGGGAGGTGGTGGTGATGGAGGCCGGTCTCGGCGGTGGCAAACTGAAAAAGGGCCGAGCCAGTATTCCGAAGTGACCTTAAATACATGCTGTGGGCGGCGGAGAAGGCATGCCTGGCCTTCACAAATTGCTTCATGTACCTCTTTCTAGCCTTACATCTCGAAACCATTTCTTCTCTGTCTAATCTTGAATGCAAACAACCCATTTTCTCTCTTTAACCCTTTTCTGCAGTGTGTGTTTGTGTGTGTGAGAGAGAAAATCAATGCAGCTTTACTCCATAGGGGATTCTCATGTCATAAATACAAAAACTTTTTTTAACTCTGTACTGGTAACCGTATCATCAGAGTCAAACCAATTTATATGTACTACTGAGATCTTCCTTTGCTCTTAACAGAGAGAGAGATCAGAGGCCAGCAATTTTTGTACTGAAATGGAGAGAGATTCCAGTTTGAGTCAAAGAGATGAAGCAAAATCACACTGAATCTCTACCTGCAAAAAAGCATTGGCTTTTTTCTCAGATTCATGAATTTATGAATTCAATTAATTAATTCTCCAAAAGAGAAAAACGAAAAACGAAAAACGAAAAGCGAAAAGAAGAAGAAGAAGAGAAGACCTGGAGGTACGACTTTTGTGTCTCTGTGGATCGCCATCGACAGAGGGATTAATGGCTGAAAGTTAAGGGAGGAAGGAAGAAGACGACAGTGTATACTAAGTGGTATATGGCTGCTACACGGGAAAATGAAGTTGTTGGGCAGAGCGCCTTAATTTTTATTTACCACTACTAAATATATACTCCTATTTTCCTCGCTGTCTTCACCACAGTGTCCTCCATTTGTATCTATTTACCAACATTCTCTACTTTTTTATTTTTGTCATTTACCAACTCAAAAGTTTATTAAATAATTTATTCATTCTTTTTTTTAATATACATTTGAAAGTAAATAGCACGTCAAATTCGAATTAAATATTCATTCTGTCAAAATATACTATTCTAAAACCATAAAGCACAAAGAAATAAAACAATACACATGTACAGCAACCACCTCACTTTTTTTTATTTTTTATTTTTAAATACACTAATTTTACAATTAAATTATCCCGTAAAAAAACTCATATAGTACTTTCGGATCAAATTATCTAGAGTGAAATTAGAGGGGAAAAAAATCTCTTTTCACATATATATATATATATATAAATTGAATATGATGAGAGGGTAACTTATATCAAGTAATAAGCACACCCTACTCAGCAAATAAAAATATCATAATTGCATTTATGTTGGAATTGAAATTATGTAAATATAACAACTATTACTGAATAAATAATTTAATCTGATTTGGCGTTATGAAGTGAATTATCATAACTATATAATTATGTCACTATTATCGCAGTTCCAAATAAGTACAAATTCACCAACCATATAATTATATTAGTTGGAGTGAAATTAGAATTTGTTTGAATAAATGGGATGCTAGAGCCTAGAATGGTCGTAAGTACTTCGTAGTCGATTTGGTAAAAGCATTGAGGGTAGTTTCGGAATGTTGAAATTCCAACGGGACTGGATAATATGTCGTGGTAAAGTAATTCAAAATGGGTGGGAGAGGCGAGGCGAGGTCGTTCACTCACTCATTTTCAGGGCCAAAACGAAACGTAAAAAGGAAAGCTAAAAATTTGCAAAAGGCAGACGCATAACACAAACGTTACCAGTTACCGTTTAGCACCAAGACAATAATCTCTCTTTTACATATATTTGTAGTATTGCGAGGACAAAGTTAAATGACACAGCTAATTAATTACTAGTAAGTGTTAAAATACCAACGGGCAAAACCTTTTTAATTTGTTTTTTTCTTCTTGGAATTAATGTCTAACCGATTCAATCCCACCAATATTTTGTTTTAGTATACGTGTTCACGGTACTTTAACATTAGGAATATAATAGTGATTTATTACGTTAATCAAATGAAACAAAAAATAGAAAGAGGTAAATAAGGGTAAAACTGTACATATACATGTATTATATGTATCACTCAAGATTAAATCTGTGAAGATCAATGGATATGATAAGAGACTTGAATGCATCATTCTAATAGTCTAATGCTTCAATTTATTTGAAATTACGCGTGCGCGATACATATATATTACGTGTAGTATAAAATATATAGTCAAAAAAACTAATAGTGAATGATAAAAATTTAAATGCATATGTTCACACTTCAATTTATTTCAATTGCACATATATATCATTTGTACATAACACCTACACATGTAAAGACTAAAAGCTTACGACTAGATTGTTGAAATTATTAATCTCGTGCTTCAATTTCTTCCGAATTGTGTGTGTGTGTGTGTTACATGTTGTATGAGGCACGCACCCATAGAGGCTAAAGATCAATGATAAAGACTTGGATGCAACATTTCAAAACTTCAATTTATTTCAAATTGCACACATATACTGAGATCTACACCTCATCATCCATTATAGAAATTATTATTATCCTCAACATTTAATTTTACATTCTCCTTTTATAGTGCTAAAACTATATTCTCTAATTAACCTTAAATTTTGTAGTTCCATATTGATAAGGATGAATGTTGAGTTTTGCTAGATAAGGTTGGAATTTGGGCTAAATCATTTAGTCTGGTTGAGTGGTCTAATTTCAAAGACACTTGGGCTAAGGTTTGCAATTACGAGTAAGCGTTAAGCTAACCGAGGTGCCCTCAATTATATCACTCTAACGCTCAAGTCAGTACAAGAACGACTAGTTAAGATGGGCAATAGGTAAGGGGCTTCCAGTGAAGAATGGCATACTTTGAGAGAGACTTGCCATTGAGTAATTATAGCTTTTTTCAGGCGGTTGATATGTTCAAGATGTCCTTAACACTCCTGAAGGGTTCCTGTCCTTGCATGTGGAGCTTTAGGTCATCTCCATTTATGTACTATCTTAGTTTAATTCATCTCTAACTTTTAGGAACTGAATAATACACTGATGATGCACCTCTTGTCAGGATAGCAATAGAGGCACCACTAGAGTGGCATGCATCATTACTTTCTATGTTCTACTATGGATTAAATACATATTCACTTACATAATTACGTAGCGTGATCATTACATTGTTTTAAATTTTAGTACTATTCAAAAATAAAATTAAAATAAATTTTATTTGTTAAAATTGATTTAATTCCGATATAATTTCATATGAATAGGACAGAAAAGAAGTTTAAAATAAGACTGAGCAGACACATGCATGAGACAATGAGGTGGCGAGTTAAGGAGTCATGTTAGGATGTGTGTATGTATATGTGTAGTTTTGAGGAAGTGTGAGAGTGGAATCGCACTACCCCTGACACATAATATTCCACCGCAATTATTATAAACCTTTCAAGAATTGATGATGTTGCATGTTATTGTTATAATAATATAATAATTATATTTAATTTTATAAATATATAATATTTTAATATCAATAAAAAATAAAAATTTTAATAATATAGAGAAAAAATTAATTGAAATTTTTTTAGTTCTTATACATTTTTAAGTTATTCTTATAAAAAAAATATTTCATAATTAATTAACTATAAATAAATAATTTATTTAAAACTAATGTTTAACATTGATTTAAGTAATCATCCGCTTCATGGTTCAAATTTTCATATTAAATATTCAACCTAATCTAAAAGAGATTAAATAAAATAAAACAACATATTAAACATATATAAATATCCACATATAACTATTACTTCATTAAATTTCAAGAAAATAAATTTATATTTCAAAAAAATTACATGTCCAAAGTTTTTAATCATTATCTTTAGCTCATAATTCTTCTTTTCTTTTTTACATTTTTAATTTTTTAAAAAAATAATTTTTAAATTTTCAAAAGAAATTGAAAAATAAGTGAATTGTTGGTCAACTAATTGAAGTGAATTTGAACTGATTTTGATTGGTTCAATAAGTCACCAATTTTTAAGCTTCAATCGAATCAGGTTGGCTTTTGATCCACTTCAATTTTTAAAACGTTGTAATCAAATGTATACTAATTTCTCAGGCTGATTTTGAGATTGTTCTACACTAAATTAATTACATTTGATATATTATTTACCTTTAAAATTAGAAAGAAAAGTGATTTTTATCATTCTACTCTCTAAATTCTACAATTTACATTGAATAAGATGCAATGAATTCAGTCCAATATAGAATCACACGTGATTTTGGGACTGTTTGCCCACTTAAAAGAAAAGCACTTCAATATTTTTTTGATGGGTTAAAATATTTTTAACCTAGATGTGAAATAAGTGGTTTATCTTTCTATAATAATAAAAAAAAAAGTTGAAATGTCGTCTTATGTTTTTAAATTGTGGTTCACTGCTCTTCTTGCATCTAATTAAATTGAATTTTATATTAAAAGGACAAAAATACCTTCATATATATATAATTACTTTATAATCTTATGTTTTTCTTTTTTATTTAATCTAAATTAAATAATTTTATATTTTTAAAATACATAAGATATTCATATAAAATAAATAATATTTATTATTTATAAAATTATATATGCATGCATATATATAAAATTTATACATATAAGAAATTATATAAATACATATATGTATATAAAATTATTTTTAACATATCTATATACAAATATATAAAATATATATTTTTTTCTTTGGTTTAATCTAAAATTAAATAATTTTATATCTGTGAAATATAGAATATATTTATATAAATTAAATACCATTTTAATATTTATAAAATTATATATACATGCATAGATACAAAATTATACACATATAAGAAATTATATAAATACATATATATAATTATCAAAACTAAATAATTTCATATTTATAAAATATATAACATATTTATATAAATCAAATACTATATAATGTTTATAAAAAATTATATATGCATATATAGAATTATATATAATTATTTATATTTATAACACATTTATATTCATACATACATATAATTATATATAACTTCCACCCTTCCCTACCCCCCACACCTGGTGGGCTACCGTAATTAGCTACTTGAAGCCAAGGTATTTTTTCCTTTTTTTTATACACAATGGCCGCCAACCAAATCTGGTTGGCATGGCTACTAATTTGGGACAACCCAATAGGTCCAACTTATTTACACTTAATCAGGACAGAGATATGGTATAAGGCGACCTAATTACCCATTAAGACTAACCTATTATGGGCTAGCCATGTTATCGATCGTGTCTTGACTTCTCTGGGCCTTATTCATCAAAGTGGATATCACCATTTGCCCTTGTGGACCATAGTATAGTCGATCACCGCCAGAGATATGTCGTTCAGCATTCGATCAGGGTGACTTGAATACAATAGAGTTACACTTTGTCGATCAAAGCCTACTTGTAGAAGTATCTATCTTGACGAGGGAGGTCGAGCAAAGGTGACAGTCTCTCTACCACATTGAATGCTTTGACAAACGGCGTGTCTCCACATTAATGACACATGCTGCCACCAGTACCACCTATCTTGCCATGCCTGGCTAATGCGCGCCTCTAATGTACCACCTTGTCCTACGAAGCTGGAGATGGTACCATCTAAAACAGTACAGAAATTGGAGAAGATTTAAAGGTCCTCAAACAAGGACAAAAGCCCTTTCTATGCCACATGGGCATCAAGGACATATCACAAACACAGGAAAGGTTATAAATACCCCATTCCTTGCCATCAGCAAGGCACACGCAATATAACCCAAAGCCCTCATTTTGTTGCTTTATCTTCTAGTCGATTATACTAACTTGAGTATCGAAATATTTTAGTCGAGAGCCTTCGACAAGCCTGACATTTGCTATTGGTTGCAGAACTCGACCACATTTCATCATCAAACACTTCTATTCGACTTGCCACTTGGTTGACAGTATTGAACTTTGACCCAATACTCTCCTAAACAATTCTTACCCCCATCAGTTGTCATGGCAATCATCCCCCCTTCCCTTCCCCCCTCCCCCGCTCAATCGGTTGCCATGGCACCTTTAAGCTAAGCTCTCTTTTTTTACCTTTTTTTTTTTATTAATACACGATGGCTGTCGGGGACTACGGATCTGGCAGGCTAGATCTGATTGGCATGACTGCTTATACATATATATTATTATACTATATTATATAATATTGATAAAGATATTGTAATATATATATATATAATATGTTGTATAAATATGTATATAAATTTATAAATAATTTTTTATATATTTTTTAATAAATATTAAGTACTATTCAATTTGAGCCGTTCATTTAAACTAAAAAATCCAATGGTTGATATACTAATGGCATATAGTCATTTTATATATAAAAAATACAACTATTCGCATTTTTTTACGCATGCACTATACTTATGATCTCATGAGGGATTTTCACTTATTTTTTAAAAAATAAGGCAATATTTCAATATTTTTTTAATCATAGCATGGTAAACTGCTCATGCCACATTTCAGGGGGTTAAATTAGATTCAATGTTAACTTATTGGATTTACTAGCACTCCAAAAAGCCAATCCCTATTTCTTCAAAATTTTACCAAAATGAATATTTTTTTGAGGAGGAGGGGG
>JACGDI010005847.1:36134-66947 GCA_014898725.1 Jacaranda copaia
CACTATATATTTATATATATTTTTTTAAATTGTCCCATCATTTACCTTTTGGTCGCCGCCTCTTGCCTATTGCCCTTAATAACTATGGCATATCCATTTGCATATAATGCACACATTGGAATTCAAACAGCGAGGAGAGCATAGGTAATGACAAACAGCCATTGCAAATGCTGAGCACCTGCAGGATAAATCATGATGTTGCTTAGTTTTTAGATGAATGTGCTTTAGTCTACTTGTTTCTTGACATATTACTAAAACCTGTCAGGTAGGCCGTGTCAACTTGATGAACTGTGTCTGAATTGATTTTAAACCATGGAAGCCTTCTAGTTGCACTCTGTAGCCATAAAGTATTTCTGCCTGCTTAGATAATTTTATTTCATGCATGATCTCATAGTGCTTCGTTCTTCCTTTTTCTCCCTCCCTTTTTGCCTACTTGGTACATACAACACCATGTTTCACGTTTTGATTTATTTTCCACTTCTTTGATGTGCTGCATATAGGTAGAAGCAAATGATGCTGTAACAGTTGCAGGCATGACGCGCCCAAAGCAGCTGCCAAATGAGCATTTATCTGAGCTTGCTGTGTTTATGGCAACCACGCTACAGTGTTTCCGGGTATTCTTATGTCTTCCTAGCCTAGAGTTTTGTTAATTTTGGCCTTCTTCATGAATGAAAAGAAATTACTTTTATGTTCAATGTATATTTTGGCAGATATGAGAGTAAATTTTTTTTATGCCTATTTTTTGGCATTAAATGCCACAGTGCATTATGTTTAAGGTCTTGAATTGATTTGTAGAATCTTGGAAAATATTTCAAGCAATCTGCCAAATCATTGGAAGAGCAAACTGCAAATAGCAAGAGAAGCTAGATTTTATGGTGCCCTCATTAGGTAAATTTTGAATGCCTGAGGAAGTAATAGGTTTCTTTTGCCCCAGTGCATAAATTGCATAATGCCTCTGAAGCATCTCTTCCTCCAAAGTTAATCCTATTGCTGCACTTCTTTATGGATGATAGATTGCAGCAAAATTGGAAAATTAAACGACATCGGTTGGTGGCTGCTGCCTCTGGCAATGAAGACTTCTACATTGATTTATTTGACAATTCATTATATGATTCAGCTGCTGTATTTCGTCCATCTTCCCTGTCCACAATTCCCATTGACCATGACACAGCTGGAATGCTCGCAGTGAATTTGCCTCAAAATTCATGCCACTCTCTTCAATTTGAGGTTCTTGGTTTTAGCTCTGCTTATAATTTGAGAAAATCTCGATACCAAGACACTGTCTGTGACTGAGGATTCTTCCAAAGAACCTGGGAAGGAACATGTGAGAGGGAAATACATCTAACCTTACGTGAAGTTCATGGAGTAATACATGACGAACAGGTATGATTTGCTCCCAATTCTTGTCTTTGAATATCTTATTGTCTTCATTACATCTATTATATCATCTATACAAGGAGGAGGAGACTTGTGTCCAGTTTGTCCATATATAACTTAATCATAATTATCGTCTTCAAGTGTTTGATTTAGTAAATCGTGAGGCATGTAATCCATCACTAGTTGTAAATCTGACTGGTATAAAAGAAAATTATTTATGCCTAAGCATTGGTCAATGAGCATTTGTTTCCATTTCACTTGTGTCATCTGGTCAAGATGATCAAAAGGTCGGCGCATCAGACAGAAATACAACTGAAACTTCATATGCATTTTTGGGATCATTGGATGGAGCAAAGTTTGGAGAAGGAACCAAATCAAGTTGGTTTTAAGATTTATTTGCGACAATTATTTCATGAACATGTGTTTGTGAAAGCAAAAGGCAAAGCTATGTCTTCATCTAGATCCCTCATGAATGCATGCTAGCAAGACAATACCTCAACATGGTTGGACATTAATATTTAGCGAGTGATATGGTCATCATTATAAGCATGCATTTTTAGCATTTAGACAGTATGATTAGTGTTACACATATATGATTAAATTGACATTGATTGAAATTCTTCTGTAGGTTGCTAGCCAAATCATCCAGTGGCTGCATGAGGAAGCCCTTACTGTTTGTATCAAAGCAAATAGAGATTTCTTATCCGTAGTGTTCGAGTTGGAGCAGGGTGAACCAGTTAGACTTGTGGCTCATGTAGACCCTGAAGATACTCAGGGATGCATTTCTTGGTGGCCAACAATAGACGATGGACTCACCGAGGATCACAAGCTTCATTCAGACATGTACAATGTTGAATCAAAAAGTAGGAAATTCTTAGGATATTTGTCTCTGGATCTTTTGTACTCAACTTTGTTGGGTTTCTTAAACTTTTGCAACTGTTGAGGGATTGATCCCTATAGAAATTTTCATGCAGTTCTGGTGGAAAGATTTGTATTGAAGTACCCTAAATATACCTTCAGAAAAATTACAAGTATTGAGGCTGTTAGAGACAGCTATAGTTGTTTGGGCTTGAGAAGAACTTAAACGCTAAAATGTGTGTTCCAAATATATAATTAATGGATGTTGCATGCAGGTTTTTGTGCTCACAAATTTTTTCGGAGTCATAATAATGTATGAAATAATTTAAATTGAAGAATAAAGTTAAAGTGACTTTAAACATGGCACATATAACGGAATTTTGATAATATGGGTTTGTAGATTTGTGAAAAGTCCAAATATTATTTATAATTAAGAGGATAAATTTGACATATTAGTAAAATTACTATTCAAAATATTTTTTTATTAAATTTTTTGTTTTATTTTTCAAATTGCATTATTTATTTTAATTGTTAAAAACTTAAAATAATTAAAAGACAAATTATGTAAAAAAATGAAAATAATTTTTATTTCAAAAACAAACGATCTTCTATATTATAGTAGTATGAGTTAGATATTTAATTCTAGGGGTACGTATTTGACATGGAGGCATATAGTTTGTTAGTGATCTAATCATGTGGTTGCTGCCATTTATAATGATTGATGTGGGAGTGATCAATATGAGAATAGATTATACTGCCCCTATTTGATGGTATTAATTAATATACAAATACCATTAATATCTTACCATATGGGCTTTTTTATTATTTTATAAGTAATGTAATTTTATGTTTTAATTTTTTATATATCCATATTAAATATTTTTTAATAAATAGTGGTATTATTAATTAGCTGAATTTTTAATGACTTATTGGCAATCATTATACAATTTAATATTTGTTAAGCTATGATAAGATTAAGAGGTGTTTTGATGAAGCTCTATAAAATATTTTATAAGATGTTTAAAAATTTATAAATTGATAAAAAATATTTAGTAATTTTTTTTAAACAAGAGCTTATGATATCCTAAAATAAAATGTTAAAAATTTATAAATTCTTTTAAAAAAAAAAAGAGGGCACTAACTTATTTTTAAAATATTAACAAGCTTCTTTATTTTTAATTATTTTAATTACAAAATTGTCATTATTAACATCTTATAAGCTCTAAAAACATCTTATAAAATATAAGAGTTTATAAGATATTTTAAATGAGGTTAGCCAAACACCCTCTAAATTAACAAAGCAGCACCTTCCATTTTGATCAAAAAAATAATGAATTATATAAATTACTTAATCGAGTGGCGTATAATTCAATTGTTTAATTTTTTTCATATAATGTGAAAAATCAGAAGTTTAAATTCAAACAAGTGGCACAAAATTTTTATATAATATAAGAGATTAGATATTCAAACTCAAACAAACTCTTGACGGTTATATAATATAAGAGATTAGGTGTTCGAAGTTTGTTCAATTTTTATATAATATAAGAGATTAGATGTTCGAACTCAAACAAACTCTTGATGATTATATAATATAAGAGATTAGGTGTTCGAAATTTATCCAATTTTTATATAATATAAGAGATTAGATGTTCGAACCCCAATAAACTCTTGACATGCGTACAAACAATATAAATTACTCATGAATTTTTCATAATTTTATTAAATAATAGTACTACTACTAACCAGGCTGCAGTAAAATTAGAAAAGCCCTAGGTACCATTTCCAACTCCTTTCATTTTCTACTTCCGCGTTCGTCCCATTCTCCAGTCGCCGTCGCAGGAGCGCCGCCGGCGGAGCCTCCGTCAGCATCCTTCTCCGATGTTCTTATACAGTCCGTTATTCTCACCTCATTCTCCATTATTGGTGTGAATTAAACGCTGAATTGCAATTGAAACTTTTCGTCTTGAGCTGGCTGAAATGGCAGTGGTTTGAGACTCTTTGAAACTTAGTTGATACGCAGGTTCTTTCTCTCTCTATCTCTCTCGGTTCTATAGATGTGTTATGCGTGTGAGTGTGTATTTCTCTGTGCTTTTTCCACTTTTTTCTTGTACCCGACCACTATTGACCTAGCATTTTGGGACATTAACTTCAATCGGAGGTTATTGTTTACGTTAAATTATATACAGAGGACGAAATAGAAGGATGTGGCAATGATATTATGAAGCTAGGGCGGACAAAATGTGGATTGAGATATATTCTTTAGGCTTATTTGCTGCTTTTTATCTAATTAATCTGGTTTCAGAAATTTGCTGATTCCATATTTTCATTATTCTGTAGAATTGTGAGCTAATCTTTATTTGGTCATTTTGGCTTCATTATTCATGGCGTGGACCAAATATTTCAAAATGTCTTGAGAGGAACAGTGGTGAAGCTGCTGAATGCAGTAATGCAATATTCTAGATTAAAGTCATTCCTTCTTCTAAATTTATCATTTCAAATACAAGAAAGTATCTAGAAGATCCATAACGATATTCTAGGTTCGTCCATCATTTCATGCCTTATCATGTCATTTGTGTGGTATATGTAGTCTTTCTCTTTTGATTCACAGTTTCATTGTCTTTTCTTTAATTTTTGTTATTTTCCAAATCTGTTCCTTGTTGGAGGATGAGTTTGAGAGGATTTGGGTTATGGTTTAATTTAGGTATCATTTGAACTTTGAGCACTAGTTGGAACAAATAATTAAAATGCACAGGATAGGGGTGCATTGTGTCATGTTGCGTGGGTTCATGTTAGATTGAGGTAGGGGTATTATAGGATCTCACTCAGCCCAAAACCAACACAATTAACCCCTACCCTAATCTGACATGAAATTTCTTTGTCTGATCACCAACTCAGAACCAACCCATACCAACAATCCAACTCATATCTACAAGTCATATCCATTCTTTCTTAATTCAACAAAAAAATTTCTAATTTTACATCATTTCGGCCCAACAAACCAAAATAAAAGCAAATATAGTACAAGTTACCAAATTACACACCAAATCCACTTATGAAATTACTAATGGTTATTGTGTTGCAAATGGTGGGTTCAATGACAGCTAAGTGGTGGACAGTAGGTTGTGATGGCTTGAAGCGGTGGCCGACAACTTTGAGAGTGGCTGGCTGTCGGTGTTGTATCTTTGATTTGAGACATGGAAATATGGAATGACATGGAAGTGGAATGTGAAGTGATAAGCATTTTTGTTTTGAATTTGGGTTCAGGTTGATTCATGTTAACATGCCAAATGATAGAAAAAATTATGTTTATCGTGTAACCTAGAACCCAACTTGAACCCACCTAAAACTTTCGTGTTGCATGAATGCTAGTCATGTTAAATGGGATATCCACCAAACCTAATAATCCTTAAAACCAAACTTAATAATATTGTGTTGTCTCACATATCCTGTTGTATTGGAATTTGCCACTCTTAGAGCGAGATTTCTTATCTCTTTCCGTTTTTAGCTAGCACATAGATTTGTCACCTTACTCTCATTCAATCAGGTTTTTGCCTTTAGTTGATTTTGAAAAACATTCTGCTGTGGAAAAACTTGTGTTTGATTTGTCTAGAGACTCAAACCAAAACAAGAACAGGAAGACAGGCAAGTGGAATGAGAAAGGGTTGTGGCAGTGTACACAAAGGGGGAAATGCCACCATGGAAGCCGCTCTTGGACTCATTGTTTCTCTGGCGAAAGAGTGGAAGAAGAAGAAGAAGAAGCATAAGGGCTTGAATCAAAAGAAAAATGGGAGGACAACATAAACGATGGGAAAGTGTTATCTTAGTGTGCACAAATTAGGAAGAGCCACCATGGAAGCCACTCTTAGACTCACCTTTGTTGTGGCGGGAGAGTGAAAGAAGTAGAATGTGAGCTCGGTTAGTTGTAAATTTAAATCTTCCAACCTATTCCTGAATCCCTTGATAAATTCCCCACCATTTCCAATCCCCATTTCTCCTAACACAAACCCATATGTGCTACAGATACAGTGAGCCTATCTTCATAGTTCTTCTCTATCAAACCAAAACAAGAGGGATTTAGTTTTGCATAACCTCCTGCGCTCCTTTTACCTTGCATTTGCTTTTCATTGCCAGCACCAAAATTAAAGTGGAGTAAAATTATTACAATAGCTGATATTGAGATAGCAATTTGGAGTCTTCAAATTCAAACTACATCAAATGATGAGATGTGCACAAATAAACCAACTAATTAATACCAAAGACTACATGAAACCACGTCAATCCATTAGCCAATGAAAATCCTAAAGTCAAAATATTATGTCCAAGTTGATTGGTCTACCTCTAGAGGCACAGTTTCTTAAAACCATATAGCATAGCCAAAATTTTGGTACCACTGTTCTGCACACCTAAAACCTAACTAAAGTTTACTTATTAGTTTCAGTTATTTATAAAATTTTGCTGGTTTTCTTGGCATGGTTTTGAGTTAATACTTAGCGAAAAGGAAAGATCAATGACTAAGTTGGGTGACAGTAGATTTATATACCACCTAACCCATCAAAAGAATGCAACCATCATAGGTCAATATTCCTGTAAATGTAGCTAAATCAATAAAATGAGCACATTTATTGAGGTAATTCCCACATGTGTATATGTACATATGCTCAAACATAAATTTGATTCAGTTCACTATAATTCTAATTTGGCTTGCTTTCTACGTATTAGAATAGAACACCATTAGATTTAATTAGGGGAAAATGCTAGGCCAACCAAAGACTATTATTCCTACCTTATCACCAACAAGAAAGAAGAGGCAGGCAGTTTGCGCCAATTGCAGCGACCTAGAGAAATGGTTTTAATAAAATTGCTCCTCTAGAGGTAGATCAATCAATTTGGACATAACATTTTGGCTTTAGGATTTTCATTGGCTAATGGATTGAGGTGGTGTCATGTATTCTTTAGTGTTAATTAATTGGTTTACTTGTGCATATCTCGTCATTTGATGTAGTTTGAATTTGAAGACTCTAAACTGCTATCTTAATACCAGCTATTGAAATAATTTTGCTCCACTTTAATCTTAATGCTCGCAATAAAAGGCAAATGCAAGGTAAAAGGAGCGCAGGAGGTTATGCAAAACTAAATCCCTCTTGTTTTGATCTAATAGAGAAGAACTATGAAGACAGGCTCACTGTATCTGTAGCATATATGGGTCTGTGTTAGGAGAAATGGGTGGGTAATTTATTGAGGAATTCATGAATAGGTTGGAAGATTTGAATTTACAACTAACTGAGCTCACATTCTACTTCCTTCACTCTCCCGCCACAACAAAGGTGAGTCCAAGAGCGGCTTCCATAGTGGCCCTTCCCCAATTTGTGCCCACTAAGACAGCCCTTTCTCATCATTTATGCTGTCTTCCCGTTTTTCTTCTAATTCAAGCCTCTAATGCTTCTTCTTCTGCTCTCTGGCCATAGAAAAAGTGACTCCAACACTTCCCCCTTTGTGTACACTACTCTCTCTCTCTCTCTGCTGAATAATCCCCTCGAAACAAATTCACCCATAATGTTTCACACAAGTTGTGTACTAGTGATGAAAACTATTTTATTTGCATGTTTTGTTTTATTTGCATGTTTTGTTTTTAACAATTTTGCCTTTCCTTTTTCTTTATGTATCTTACGTTTCATTTTAACTATATCGTGCTTATGTTTAGAAAAAGGCTGACATGAATTCCAAATCCATGTGAAGGACCTGATACATTATCAGAAAATCCCAGGCTTCCCTGCTGGCAGACTGCTTGCTTCCTGTGTCTTAGGATCTGAGTCACATCTTCAGCAGCAAGTTTCCCTGGAAATCTAATTAAGCAAGATGAACGGAAATCTAGAAATCTCACTTGACAAGCTCCCAATAAAACGGCTAGAAGCCATTGAGGAAAATGGCTTTGAACGCTTCCCCTCGTTAGTCTTACCCACTTTTCATAATATAGCAAAAATGTAATGATTGGCATATGGATGGATGATGTGTATTGGTTTATTTATATGTGGCAGTGATGTGGGTTATGACGAGAAGAGAGTGAACTTGGTAAGGAGAATAGATTTTGCTTGGGCGGTGGAGAGAGAGGATCCCAGTAAGAAGCAGAAGAGTGAAGGTACAAGTGCTAAGGAGGGTACAACAGCCAGTCAACAGCAATGGCCATGGCAGAGCTTAGTGGAGAACCTGCAGTTGGCTCACCAAGAGCTATCCGTCATTATCGATCTCATCAACACGGTAAAGTACTTACATACTTCATTTCTGAATTTTTATATTCCTTTTCTCTCAGTTTGTATTTCAATATGCCAATTAAGGTTGTGGTTTTGTTGACTTGCTGTGTGGGGTGAGCATAATATGTACATAGTGCTTCAACATATAATTGCAGTTCAGGAGATTTCTGCTTTCAGTGTGTTTCATGTTAATAATTCAATGAGTTATGTAGATGCCCATTGAAACTAGTCATATAGCTATTATAAAGTGAGCATATCCATATGCATGTATTGTACACATTAGAATTCCAACAGCGAGAGTTTGAGAGCATAGGTAAAGACAAATGGTCCTTGCAAATGCTGAGCACCTGTAGGATAAGTCATGATATTACTTAGTCTTATGTTAACATCTCTATAATTGCATCGTAGTGATGGCTAGATTTTGCATTGGTTCATGTTTAGTTTTTAGATGGATATGCTTTAATGTACTTGTTTCTTGACATTTTACTAAAACCAACCTGTTGAACTGTGTCTGAATTGATTTTGAACCATGCAAGCCTTCTAGTTGCCCTCTGGAGCCATAAAGTATTTCTGCCTGCTTAGATAATTTTATTTCATGCATAATCTCATAATACTTCTTTCTTCCTCTTTCTCCCCCCCTTATTTTCTACTTCTTTGATGTGCTGCATACAGGTAGAAGCAAATGATGCTGTAACAGTTGCAGGCATGACGCGCCCAAAGCAGTTGCCAAATGAGCATTTATCTGACCTTGCTGTGTCTATGGCAACCAAGCTACAGTGTTTCCGGGTATTCTTATGGCTTCCTAGCCTAGAGTTTTGTTAATTTTGGTTTTCATCATGAATGAATAGAAATTACTTTGCAGGACTGATAACCAGTAATGATTTCCAGATTTTTTATATTCCATGTATTTTTTGGCAGATATGAGTTTAAATTTCATTTGCTGCCTATTTTTTGGCATTTAAATGCCACGGTGCATTATGTTTAAGGTCTTGCATTGATTTGTAGAATCTTGGAAAATATTTCAAGCAATCTGCCAAATCATTGGAAGAGCAAATAGCAAGAGAAGCTAGATTTTATGGTGCCCTCATTAGGTAAATTTTGAATGCCTGAGGAAGTAATAGGTTTCTTTTGCCACAGTGCATAAATTGCATAATGCCTCTGAAGCTTCTCTTCCTCCAATGTTAATCCTATTGCTGCACTTCTTTATGGATAACAGATTGCAGCAAAATTGGAAAATTAAACGACATCGGTTGGTGGCTGCTGCCTCTGGCAATGAAGGCTTCTACATTGATTTATTTGACAACTCATTACATGATTCAGCTGCTGTATTTCGTCCATCTTCCCTGTCCACAATTCCCATTGACCATGATGCAGCTGGAATGCTTGCAGTGAATTTGCCTCGAAATTCATGCCACTCTCTTCAATTTGAGGTTCTTGGTTTTAGCTCGGCTTATAATTTGAGAAAATCTGGCGAGGCCAAGACACTGTCTGTGACTGAGGATTCTTCCAAAGAACCTGGGAAGGAACATTCAAGTGATGATGAATGTGTGAGGGAAATACATCTAACCTTACGTGAAGTTCATGAAGCAATACATGATGAACAGGTATGATTTGCTCCCATTTCTTGTCTTCGAATACCTTATTGTCCTCATTACATCTATTATATCATCTATACAAGGAGGAGACTTGTGTCCAGTTTGTCTATATGTAACTTAATCATAATTATCGTCTTCAGGTGTTTGATTTAGTAAATCGTGAGGCATGTAATCCATCACTAGGTGTAAATCTGACTGGTATAAAAGAAAATTATTTACGCCTAAGCATTGGTCAAGGAGCATCTGTTTCCATTTCACTTGTGTCATCTGGCCAAGATGATCAAGAGGTCGGCACATCAGACAGAAATCCAACCGAAACTTCATATGCATCTTTGGGATCATTGGATGGAACAAAGTTTGGAGAAGGAAATGATAAGAGATTGGGGATCCCAAATCAACTTGGTTTTAAGATTTATTTGCAACAATTATTTCATGAACATGTGTTTGTGAAAGCAAAAAGCAAAGCTATGTCTTCATCTAGAAATCAAATTCCTGGGCAGCCACTTAAGGACAACTCGAACATTCTAGGTCATTTCTGCATGTCTCTTGCTCACAGAATCTTCTCAAACAAAGTTCTCTCTGTGCTGGAAGATCTGGTATGTACTGATTTCTTTATTGACTCTTGATGCATTAACATATCTAGTATAAGAAAAGGTCTTGTTTGAAATTTACTTGAAAATGATGATCCTATATCAGAAACTGTATGAATTTTAGAAATTGGGTTTATCTGTTCCTGCACAAATGGACTTTTATGATTTTATCTTAGATGTAATTTATGAAATTGTAGGTTTACAGGACACCATATGTCCACTTGATTTCACATCCAACCTGGCATTCTCGGACATCTTCATGGACACTTTCAATGAAGGTTCCTCAATCCATACTTCACGCCGGTGGCCAAATTCAGATGTCTGGAGCCGGTGCCGTGAAAAATATAAGACCTCAGTTTTGGACTAAGGTAGTGGTGATTGATGATTCCATTAGTGTAGAAGGTGAAGGTGCTCCCAATGTTGTTGGCCTATTCAAAGGGAAGCCTGAGGGCGTTTGTTCTATTAATGGGTATGAGTGTGACTTGGCAGATCTTCCTATAATACTCCTGCAGCAGGTATTCGCATTATACGGTTTTGTTAGTCAATTTCAATTGAGATTGTTGTTGCATGTTTGAGGCCATTGTTTGTTACCTGACTAGTTCAGCTGGAATTCTTAGTGTTCTTGATTGTGCTTTGTTTTAATGAATCTTTTCATTTCCTCACTTCATTTTCTGTTTCTATAATTTAGCAGCAGTATTTCCGAGGTGAGGTCAAAGTGAAAAAAACATTTAGTCTTCATGAGTAGCAAAAGATTTTCAACTTGTCCATTCCCTCAAAATTCTTGTTTCTTGTTTTTCCTTTGAAACTATTGAGTAACTTAGGTTTTGATGTTCATGTCCTTGTTTGGTTAAACTTCAGGAAGGAAAATTTCTCCGTGTATCAACATTCATCTAAGGCTTATGGAATGCACAATTAATGCTTTTTTAAAATTTAGGTGGGTGTGGTTAATTATGGTACTAGATCTTGTTCTATATCAAGTAATCTAGGGGAATAAATATAGGATCCTTTCTTTCACTCTCCCTCTTAGGCGTTTGCTCAGAAAAATCCTCACGCCAGTTTTCAAAAGGAAGAGAGAGAGAGAATCACCAACTCGTGCCGGCTCAATGATACCTAAATGCAGATGGATATTTATGTTTGGCGATGGATTTGGTAATTATCATTGGTGTCCTTTATGGAAACAATAGCCATATTTTTTTCCCATTCCCCTTGAGTGGAGCTGTGATGGTACCTGATCTTATCTTGAAGGAAATGAGGCTTTCGAATATATGATCATCTCCCTCCTTCTGGACGTCTTTCATAATGAGAAGATGTTTCACCAATGTGTCTCGATAGGACAATACCTCGATGCGGTGGATCGTTAGCAGTTCTTTCGAGACATTTTTTCATAAAAACAAGATCCCTCATGAGTGCATGTCAGCAAGACAATACCTCAACGTGATTGGACATTAATGTTTAGCGAGTGATGTGGTCATCATTATAAGCATGCATTTTTAACATTTAGACAGTATGATTAGTGTTAACACACACACACACACACACACACATATATGCTTAAATTGATATTGCCATAAATTCTTTTGAAGGTTGCTAGCCAAATTATCCAGTGGCTGCATGAGGAGGCCCTTACTGTTGGTATCAAAGCAAACAGAGATTTCTTATCCCTGGCGTTCGAGCTGGAGCAGGGTGAACTAGTTAGACTGGTGGCCCATGTAGACCCTGAAGATACTCAGGGATGCATTTCTTGGTGGCTAACAATAGATGATGGACTCACTGACGATCGCAAGCTTCATTCAGACATGTCCAATGTTGAATCAGAAAGCAGGAAATTCTTAGGATATCTGTCTCTGGATCTTTTGTACTCAACATTGTTGGATTTCTTGAACTTGTGCAGCTGTTGAGGGATTGATCCATATAGAAATTTTCATGCAGTTCTGGTGGAAAGATTTGGATTGAAGTAACCCCAAATATGCCTTCAGAAAAATCACAAGTATTAAGGCTGTTAGAGACAGTTGTTCGTGCTTGTAAAGAACTTAAAACGCTAAAATAAGAACTTAAACACTAAAATATGTTTATGTGTTTCTAAATATATAATTAACGGATGTCGCATGCAATCTTTGTGCTCATAAATTTTTTTGGAGTCATTTTGATCGCATCATAATATAAGAAATAATTTAAATTGAAGAATAAAGGTAAAACTACGTTGGATATGGCACATAGAATGGAGTTTTGATAATATGGGTTTGTAGATTTGTGAAAGTTAAATATAATTTATAATTAAGTGAATAAATTAGACATATTAATAAAATTATTACTCAAATTATTTTTTTAATTGAATTTTGTATTTTATTCTTCAAAGTGCAATATTTTTTTTAATTATTGAAAATTTAAAATAATTGAAGGACAAATTATGTAAAAAAATACAAATAATTTTTATTTCAAAAACAAAACGATCTTTTATTTTATGATAATACAAATTAAATATTTAATTCTAGTGGTATGTATTTCACATGGAGGCATATAGTTTGTTAGTGATCTAGTCATGTGGTTGCTTCTATTTCTAATGATTATTGTTTTGGTGATCAATATTAGACTAGGTCATGTTGCCAATATTTGATTATATTAATTAATATACAAACACCATTACTGTAGCATGTCTTTTTTTTCTTGAATAATGTAATTTAAGTTTTAATTTTTTTTATATATTCACATTAAATATTTATTTAATAAATAGTGGTATTATTTATTAACTGAATTTTTAATGACTTATTGGCAATCATTATACAATTTAATTTTTGTTAAGCCATGGTAAGATTAAATCAACCAAGCAGGCACCTTCCATTTTGATTAAAAAAAATTAGTAAGAAAAAATAATGAATTATTTAAATTATTTAGTTGAATAACTTATAATTCGATCACACAAATTTTCATATAATATAAAAAATTAAAATTATAATATAATTTTTTTATATAATATAAAAAATTAGAAGTTCGAATTTAAACAAACTCCTGCATCGTTTTGCGTAAAAACCATATAAATTACTTGATGAATTTTTCGTAATTTTACTAAATAATGGTACTATTACTAACAAAAGCTGCGGAGAAATTAGAAAAGCCCTAGGTCCCATTTCCCAATTCCTTTCGTTTTCTACTTCCACCTTCATCCCCTTCTCCAGTCGCCGTCGCAGGAGCGCCGCCGGCAGAGCGGCCGCCAGCATCCTTCTCCGATTATCTTATGCAGTTCGTTATTCTCACCTCGTTCTCCATTATTGGTGTGAATTAAGCACTGAATTGCAATTGAAACTTCTCTTCTTGAGCTGGCTGAAATGTCAGTGGTCTGAGACTCTTTGAAAGCTTGGTTGAACCACAGGTGCTTTCTCTCTCTATCTCTCCCGGTTCTATAGATGTGTTATGTGTGTGAGTGTATTTCTTTGTGCTTTTTCCACTTTTTTCTTTTTCCTAGCCACTATTGACCTAGCTTTTGGGGACATTAACTTCAATCGGAGGTTATTGTTTACGTTAAATTATATATAGAGGACGAAATAGAAGGATGTGGCAGAGATATTATGAAGCTAGGGCTGACAAAATGTGGATTAAAATATATTCTTTAGGATTATTTGCTGTTTTTTGTCTGATCAATCTGGTTTCAGAAATTTTCTGATTCATATTTTTATTCTTCTGTAGAATTATGAGCTAATCTTTATTTGGTCATTTTGGCTTCATTATTCATGGCGTGGACCAAAAATTTCAAAATGTCTTCAGAGGAACGGTGGTGAAGCAGCTGAATGCAGTAATGCAGTATTCTAGATAAAAGTGATGCTTTTATCTAGATTTATCATTTCAAATACAAGAAAGTATCTAGAAGATCCATAACGATATTCTAGGTTCGTCCATCATTTCATGCCTTATCATGTCATTCTTGTGGTATATGTAGTCTTTCTCTTTTGATTCACAGTTTCATTGCCTTTTCTTTAATTTTTGTTATTTTCCAAATCTGTTCCTTGTTGGAGGATGAGTTTGAGAGCATTTGGGGTATGGCTTAATTTAGGTATCATTTGAACTTTGAGCACTGGTTGGAACAAAGAACAAAATGTGCAGGATAGGGATGCATTGTGTCATGTTGCATGGGTTCATGTTAGATTGAGGTGGGGGTATTATAGGATCTTGCTCAACCCAAAACCAACACAATTAATCCCAACACAAATCTGACATGAAAATTTCTTTGTCAAATCACCAACTCAAACCCACCAATACCCACAATCCAACTCATGTCTACACATCATGTCCATTCTTTCTTAATTCACCAAAAAAAATTCTAATTTTACATCATTCCGGCCCAACAAACCAAAATAAAAGCAAATACAGTAGAAGTTACCAAATTACACACCAAATCCACTTACGAAATTGCTAAATGGTTATTGCGCTGCAAATGGTGGGTTCGGTGACGGCTAAGTGGTGGACAGTAGGTTGTGATGGCATGAAGTGGCAGCCGACGACTTTGAGAGTGGCTGGCTGTCGGTGTTGTTTCTTTCATTTTAGATATGGAAATATGGAATGACATGGAAGTGGAACGGAAGTGGAATGTCAAGTCATAGGCATTTTAGTTTTGAATTTGTGTCCGGTTTGGCTCGGGTTGATTCATGTTAACAAGCCAAATGATAAAAAAATCAAGTTTATCGTGTAACCTAGGACTCAACTTGAACCCACCTAAAGCTTTCGTGTTAATGGGATATCCACCAAACCCAATAATCCTTAAACCAAATTCAATAACATTGTGCTGTCTCACGTATCCTGTTGTGTTGGAATGTGCCACTTGTAGAGTGAGATGTCTTATCTCTTTCCATTTTTGGCTGGCACGTAGATCTGTCACCTTACTCTCTTTCAATCAACTTTCTGTCTTCAGTTGATTTTGAAAAACATTCTGCTGTGGAAAAACTTGTGTTTGGTTTATCTATGGTTTTGTGGCTAATAATTCAAATACTTGCAGTTTTAGTTCTATGCTGTTAGTTCAAACAAATTATTATTCTTTGATGGGTTGGCGATGCCTTTTGTTTAGAAAAGAGTCAAAACACCAAATGTATAGTGGCAGGGGAGCCAGAATAGTTCTGATCAAAGATTGAATATGATTGATAGAAGGTTTCAGCATTGCTCAGAAAGGAAGCTCCATTGCAGTACTTAATAAGTTTTGATCTTTGTCTCTCTAGATTCTCGAATAATGAGGTAACTGGATATGGGTTATGGACCTAAATAAAGTTGTACATACAGAACTTAGTTGCATACAAGCATGTATGATAATGATTATGCACTCCATGGACATGGGCATAGACCTGATGGTGTCTTTTTTAGTTTTTTTAATTTTTTAAATATTGTTTGAGGGCTAATGCTTGACTTCTAGGCATAACATGTTTCAAAATGACATTTTGTAGTGCAAAACAAGTAGCCTTTTGAAAAAGACAACATTGTTTCATAAGTGAGAAGTGGGCCTTACGTGCATGCAACAGAAGCTTCTGCTCTCTCACTACAATAGCTTTCATAATGAAGCCAATAACCACCGAGTCACCTAGGAGGTCCAGAAATCTTGAGAGGGAGGGCCCAAACTGGATCCTTATTGCTGGGAGTGCTCTGCTGAGCACATTGTCTATTCGCCTGGGTTATAAGCTTAAGCAGGTCTTTGATGCTAAACAAATGAACAATAACAGCCGAAGTTTAAAAGGTGTGCAATGCATGTTGATGTTACACAATCTGGAATTTTATCTATACTGTTGAGAGTTGCTTCTAATTGCAGTAAATGGGAAGAAATCAGGGAGCTGCCGTTTGCATTCGAATGCCTTTCCCTTTCCCCAAGATGAAGATGGTTGCTACAATCGTTATGCTGGTACAATGTCTTGGTCCTAATCATGTATCTTCTTTGGATAGTTTGAGTCATAACATCTCCAGTTTTTTCTTTGGCTTTACAATTGAACTGATAATATATACACTGTCTTCCTGGTGCTGAGGAAAACTTATGATTCTAAGTTCATTTACTTAGTGAAGGTGGTTAAACCATGCCTTTTAATGCTATGGTTTTACTACTTTGCTGAGCATGACCAAATTAGTGATTTTTTACAGCACCATTTCACAATAACTACATAAAAATATGCGGTTCCATTTCTATTAAGAGAAATGAATTTCCTAATAGTCCTTTACCATATAAATATAATGAAATTACATATTTACATTCATGCTGTGCTTGTGAATATGACTTGTTTTTTGTCTATTTCAAGCTTCCATATGACTTCAACTGGTATTCTTTTGTAGTTTTTTTCATTATATTTATTTTTCTGATCTTTGTCGTCAAACAGGATCCAGAAATGTGGTGGAAATCAAACAGCATTGCAACGGCCAAATGATGTCGGAACCTGAAATGGCTCTTCCTATTGTGACTGTCCCCACTTCCGAGTTCAACAAAGAGAATGGTGTAATGTGGTCATCTTCTCCTGACCGCCTGGAGTTGCCCCAGAAGCCTTTCCACCAGTCAAACAGCTCTGAGTCGCCATGTGTTTCAGAATCTGGTTCCGATATCTTTAGCAAGCGAGAAGTCATACAAAAATTGAGACAGCAGTTGAAAAGAAGGGATGATATGATACTGGAAATGCAGGATCAGATTGCAGAACTTCAGAGCTCTGTTAGCGCACAGATTTCACATTCTTCCCATCTGCAATCTCTGCTGGATGCTGCAAACAGGGATTTGTTTGATTCGGAAAGGGAAATTCAGAGATTAAGAAAAGCAATTGCAGATCATTGCGTCGGACATATTAACTCTGTTGAGAAGCCCCCGACTGTTCCTGTTTGGCCTGATGAAGTGAGGAATGGTCATGCAAATGGGTATCCTGAAGTTGAAAACAATTTGGAGTGTTTAGATAGCGGGAGAGAAGGTGAAAAGGTTGAAATGTTGAAGAGGGAAGTTAGTGAGTTGAAAGAATTGATTGAAGGAAAAGACTACTTGCTTCAAAGCTACAAGGAGCAAAAGTCTGAGCTCTCAGTGAAGATCAAAGAGTTGCAGCAGAGATTGGATTCTCAACTTCCAAATATTTTGTAGGGTTTATAATTATTCAGCTTCTTGTGAATTCTCGTGTGGCTTCTGCCTTTCGTTCCTTTTTTCTTTTTCTTACCTATAATTTAAGCCCTCAATTTTGGAAAGTTCTTCCCCCTTTTCCTCTTTCCTTCCTTGGCTTGTTCCGTTCTGCTTCCTTGTGCATATGTGGAGGACAGAGTGAGATATGTTCATAAGTTTAGAGCTCGATATGAGTTAGAGCAACACGATTTTGGGTGTGGTGAGTTTACGTTTTTGGATTTTGGACACATTACAATGTGAATTCCAGACTTTGGACACATTACAATATGTGAATTCCATTGGCTCTTGGCAGGGCGTTGAAAGCGGACGCCGTGGCCAAATGTTTCCATCAGTTTTTAAGTGTGGCATGTTTTGGGTTGAGACTGTAACCAATTGTGCTCGACTTTGAAGATATACTATCTATTTTTGTGATTGCAATCAGAGAATGACTTTGCCAGAATTAGAACTTCTAACATCTGTAAAATTTGCCCATTTAACCTTTGATGCATCAAGAGTTAATACGTTAGTTGTGGTGCTTTCAATACTTGAAGTGTAACTCAAGGTAGAATTGGGCTACGAGTCCAGGACCAACACTTGTTCTAAACTTCTGAAAATAGTGACCAGTGTGAGGTAAGGTTATGATTATAAAACAGAGAAGCTTGAAAATAGAGACTTTGTAAGGGCAATATAACTACTTGTATTTCTTAATTATTACTTTTAGCCAAACCTCCATCACCAAAAATAAGAGTTAAATAAAGAATGATATTATACACCACAAGCTACGGCCTATTTGGTTTCGTTTTCAAAGCTCATTTTCATATTTTTTATTTTTTCAAAAATGAAACACATCAACTATGTTTGATTACATTTTGTAAAACAAATTTATTTTGGCAAAAAATAACCAAACATATTTATCACTTTTTGCCAAGACAACACATGCTAATTCCCAAAATACTTCTTCAAATCAATTGACTTATTATTAGAAACCCTATATACATATATATGCATATCATAATATTTTATCATTATTTTTACAATTAAAAAATCATATCCAATCATCACACATACATATTATATATTTTATTATTATTTTTACAATAAAAAATATTATTAAATTTCATTTTCACCCAAAAAATTCAATAAAAAAGTATTGATTTGACTACTACAGTAGAAATTATCTCCTCCCAAAATACAAACAAACATACCTAAACTTTCCAAAATAATTTTCTAACTATTTCCAAAGCATAAAAATACATACTTCACATTCCCCCACCCCACTCCCAAAACTCATTATCCTATAACATATAATTCAAAATATACAATTCATATCCAAACATTATCATCATTTTTTACACCTTTTTTCACCCAAAATCATTTTCATTTTTATTTTCGAAACACATTCTCCAATAACCTAATATATTTTCTCCCAATAACCCATAGTATACCATTTTTTCTATCTCTCTCCACCTACAATCCACTAAAACAATATAATCATTACTTTTTCAACAATCTATCCAAATACAAAACTCATTTTCACTAATTACCTTTTCAAATTTGAGAAATGATGAAAATGGAAAATGAAAATGAAAATAAAACCAAACGGGCCTCACCTTATTTTTCACCTCATCCAATTTTAATGAGGAATTATTGGTACTAAAAGAACTTTAATTGCCCATGTGAAAGGTCGAAAGTTGGATGCATCATTGGTGCACATAATTTCGATTGGTGACATAAATGTTCATTTGTAACAAAGAAGATGCTTACTTTCTAGATTCAGAACATGGAGCCAATAGACAGATTGCTCAACTGTGCTCAAAGCTTTAGAGTACAGAACTGTATATGCAGCTTGGCCAGCTTTTCCTCAAGTTCTGCTTGGTTCAGACTCTCAATATTCTGCATGTAGAAAGGAGGAACAGAAAATTAATTCCGCTGCGACTAGACTACTTAAACTCAAGAGAAACACAGACTTGAAAGCATGACAAAAAGACAAAACTCAATAGAAGATGCTGCTCAGGTTATCCCTTTAAATCTCAATCTCGTATCCGGTTGAAGGTTTTTTCCCTTTTCTGATGGGAGACAAGATTTATACCATGAATTAAGCAAGAAACAGTTTGGCCATTCAGAAAAGGAAACATGACTTATACCATGAATTAAGCAAGAAACAATTCCACCATTCCCATCCATCGTGAGATTAAGGCCCGAATCTGACCAAATAGATAAGACAAATTAATAGGTTCTGTCCGGTTATAAAAAATGCCCTGTTACCTGTTGAACTTGACTCAGCAGCTAAAATTGTACTTTTGGTTAGAAAATGTCACTTAAATTCAACTCAAAGTTCCAGCTCTATGCCACAAGCTTGTATGAAGAATATTTCAGAAATCCGAGAAACCTTGGCATTAACTTGACCAAATCAATCGATCAAGTAACCTAGAAGTTTTATTGTATGCATATAAATGAATCAAAGGCAACTTTAGTGGGGAACAAGTGATTTAAGAGAAGAAACAATACAAATGAAGATGGAAAACATACTTGATTGCGAATGCCGGCGGCAGGAGAAGGAGAGTCCATGTTTTTCTGCTGTTTCTTTCTGAGATACTCAGATACATGAAGTGAGGAACAAGTTCTTTAGACTGCAGGAGCCTGTATGTATAGATTTCACCCCGCATGTCATAGCAAGAAGCTTTTGCAGATTGCAGCCATAAAACTTCCACAGTGTTTCAACCTATGCCAACCAACTTCCTGAATGCCCGAACATGCTGAATCCTCCTGCTTTGAACCTCATCTTTAGCATTGGATGCAGTTAAGTTCCTATAAAGATCCCTGTGAAACTTCAAGAACTCAGTTTTATAGCTCCACTTGTCCAGGAACATACTATTCTCCATCATAAAGCCAATAACCTCCATAACCCTCTCAAAATAGCCTCCGCGAAGAAAATTTAATAGCAATAATTCATACAAATCTCTGTTATATACTGTATTCTGATTCTCCATGCTCCTCTTGACGTCACCCCATAAGATTGTGATTTCACGATACATTCCCAAGGTACAATATCCACAAATCAGATGGAAAAAAGTTGTAGCATTAGGTTGGACCTTCATCTTTTGCATTTTGCGGTATGTCTGTATTGCATCTTCAATCATTTTGGCCTTTGTGAAGAAGTAGATAGAGGAATTGTACTCATGAACCAAAAAGGGAGCTGCCATATTGTCTTCTCGCAAATTTTGGATGATAGAGTTGGCCAAATCTGATTTGCATTTCGAAGCCACTTGCAAATCCAATGACCTTTTATCTTCGGACTTAGAAACATGAGAGGAGAAAGCCATTTCATCAGAAAAATTTATGGCAATGCCGACTCTCCTGATTTGTCTTACCAGTCCTTCCGCTTCCCTAACCATCTTTTTATTGTAATAAGCAGCCAAAAGGGATGCATATGAACCTTCCCTGACACAATATTTTTCTGAATCCAAGTCATCTAAAATGTCATGAGCAGTTTCAAGCCATCCCAAATAAATACAAGCGTCAATTACATCTGAACAGGAACTACTATTTTCTGGCGAACTTAACATACTCTGAATGCTAATAAGTAGTTTTGAGAGCCCATTAATTCTACCAGATCTCTTATATCCTATGATGAGCATGGCCAACCCTTTGTTGCTTAAAACAAATTCTCCATTCTTAAACAGGACAAGCTCCTTCTTTCTGTCCATTTTATAGACAAAATCCTTCTGTAATTGTTGGGGTAGAATCTGCAGTCTTAACCCCTTCTTGATATTGTCCGACCCAATTGAGACAGTGCAGGGTTTCTGTTGTTCTCTCTGATCCCTTTGAAAGGGATTTGACTCGCAATATTGACACAAGTCCAGTAAGAGTGCAGATGCACCATCAATATCATTGAACTTAAAATGCAAGCTCAGCAGACAGTCATAAAACTGCAAATAGTGACGAACGAAAGTAACTGGAGCCATATCCACGCAATCTTTGAACTTCTTTAACTCATCTCTCATGCCATTCATTTCATGCATGCGAGCAATAATCACAACAGTGTGGGCATCTGCTACGACTCCTACTTGTGGCATCAGCTCCATAACCTGCTGACCCTTTAAAGGAGTTCCAAATCTTATGCAGGCATCAAGAACAAGGTTAAAAATAATCACATCAGGCTTTGTCAACTCTGCTTGAGCTGATTTGTTCACATTTAACTTCTGAAAACAATAACAAATTTCGTCCAAAATATTTGCTGCTAAATATGTTCCGGTTTCTGTCTTGACCAAATGTAGAAAAACCATCTGTAATACATCCAATGATGGTAAACTCCTCTTCTCCAACATCATTCTAAGAATGCTTGACGCTGGAACAGGAATTTGAGCCCTGGCCAAAGAAAGCACCAGCTTTGTCATCATGTCCGGCCTAAGTAAAACTGATTTCTCTTGTGAGATTGAAAGAACTAAATCATAAGCCCTACGAAGGCATTTGGAGTCAGATGAATAAGACATCTCAGTTATCAGATTAGCCACAAGAGACTGGTCAGGGAAACCGTAAAAGCGCTGGAAATCCTTGTAAGTTTCCCATGCCTTATCCAGTTGGTGTTCCTTCAAAGCGCTTTCAAGCTTTCCCAGCAAAATCCAGTGAGCGTTTTGTCCTTTCCAGCATAACTTCTCCTCCTTTGCACCGATTGTAGAAAATTTTTCCAAAAGGGGATTACCAATTGGCTTATTGTATCCATTCAATTTCTGAGAAATCACATCGTGACTGAAGGCAAATCTTCCACCAAAAACCAATCTCAAGAAACCTCTTTGGTTCTCTCTTATTAATGATCGCACCATGGATATTAGAATGAAATATCACGCACCATATTCAACGGAATAATCTCGTTAACTACGCTTTCCAGGTTCCCATGCAAAGAAATTCTAACATCATCTTCATCTTCATCATCATATTATAAAGCGTTGAATCTTACGGACATTGACTGTTAAAACTCGAACTACACCGTTTTTGCTTGAAATTCCAACGCCCTCTCGAAGCTTCACCATGAAAGTTTCATCCGTTTGCATCCAAGGTTTAAGGAAGGATTGTGCAAAGAAAACCAAGAATAGCTGGAAAAAAAAATACTAAATTCAGTTTATTTACGAATAATAAGCATCTATGTTAACAACAAAACGAAATTCACTAGTAAGAAAAGTAAAACAAATTCATGATTTAATCAATAACGTAATGATTTATTCTAGCATAAAAATAACTTCAGAAATCAATTGCAGACCTTGAAAATGGAGGTAATAAACTGGTGGATGATGGAGAGTTTTAGGGGTTAGAGGGGACCCCGGCGGCCAACGACGGCAACAAGGCGGCAACCCGACGAGTGTTTCTTTTTTCTATGCGAGTAATCGAATTTTCTGCAATTAATACAAGCCCCAAAAGACGTGTTTTAACCCTCTAGCACCAACAAAGAAAACTAAAGTCGCACTTGTCTAGCTTTGCTCTCTGTTTGCTGCCGCTGTTTTCCAATTTTCGATTCTCTCCCAACTTAAATTTTATTACAGTCAGAACTTTTCCATTTAAACTCGCTGTGAGGAAAATTGAGAAAGAAAAATTTGTGATTAAAATTAGAGTATATGATGAGTCGAGTTGACTCAATTATAACTCAACTCAAACTGTTCGAGTTCAAACTTCATAACGAATCGAACTCGAGCATTAATTCATTTGTTTAAAAGTTTAAGAGTTGGCTTGTAAAATTTTTATTATTTTTAAATAATTTTTATATAACAATTAAATAATTATATATATAATATTAAATAATTATTTATTTTAATAATTAATTTTTTTTAAGCTAAGCTCGAACTTATATTTTTTTTTTTCAGTTCAACACATATACATTCTTAATCAAAACTATTTAAGAAAGAATGGAAATTCCAACGGAGATGGGGGACTTATTTGCAAACCGCAAGAAATCATTGGCGATGGCATCTCCAAGTGAAGATATTCTCCGCTCAAGGCAGTACACTCAAGGTTGGTTTTCTTTTTTTTTTTGGTATTTATGTTATTTTACTGAAATTTTTATATGGTTCTCCTGAGAGTGAACTGAAAAGATTGAATTTTAATCCATTTTTGTTAATTTCTTTTTGGCACTTTAGGATAGGGGTGTTCACAGGTCGAATTAGTTCGGATTTGAGAAGAAAATAAATCTGAATCGATTATTTTTAATTAATTTGGATTAGTTCGGATTTTATAATTTATAGTATCTAAATTTGAACCATCGGGTTGGTTTGTTTCGGATAATTGAATTCAAGGAACCAAAAAAAACAAAGAAAGAAAAAAAAGAGAGAAGAAGAAGAAGAAAATGAAGAAAGCGGAGGAGGAGAAGGAGAAAAAACCATCGTTGCAATTTCTTTAATTCTTTAATTAAAAAATTAAAATAATCAAACTATTTTCAAAATATTTATCAAAACTCAAAAACACGCAATATTGCACCTAAGCACCACAAATTATAATTGTTATAAGTTATCTCTTTCTTTGCCATAAATCATAATTGACAATATAAAATTTCAAATTCAAATTTAATTTAAATATTAAATATAAATATAAATAACAAAAGTCACAATTTATATTAAAAAAATTATTATTTATTTTAATTAAATGATCAGGTCTGATCGGGTAAGCTAAGTGAATACAAAATTCGAAAACCAAACTAAATATAATCGAGTTAGATTGAATTGTACTCAATCAAAGTCGATTATCCGATCCAAACCAAACCAATTAGCGGGTTCATCGGATTGGACACCCCTACTTTAGGGGAGTTTTCGTTCATTAGTAAATTGTGTTATTATCTTTAAATTTGAAGTTTTATTTTGATTTTGAAGTTATTTGAACTTCTTTTTATTGCTTTGGAGATTTTAAGAAAATAGCAATAATCCTTTTACAAAAAAGAATAATATACCTACAAAGATCAAAACTAGTCCTTTATTTGCATGCTTCCCATTTACATTTACACTTAGCAAACCTACAGTTAGAGCCAGCCCCTTAGCGGCATTTCCTGCAACTACTCTAACTACTCTTAAGCATACATCTTAATCCAAACAAGTACCTAAAGTATTACAGTTTACAGTACACTTTGCCACTCATTTCTCTTCACCCCATTTCCCTCTGTTTTCCTCTGATAATATTACACAAGTCTGATCAGACTACTATCACTTCCACCCCTTAGTTTTTTAGAATTGCATCTGTAACTTGCAATGTACTTATCGTCTGCAAGAAGGGGGGAGACGTCGTACTCTCTTCCTGCCTTTTTCCCCTCGTGGCCATCGGGAGATCTCAGCCGATGAAGAATCTGCAAAATCTCTTTCATGGATGGCCTACTTGTGGGCAATGGACTTGTGCACATGAGTCCCATCTTAAAAACTGTTGCCATGTCTTCCAAGTAGCATGCTTCTCTTATTTCCTCATCTAGAGCTTCGCCAATTGGTTTTTCTTCCCCATAGTGCTTCCATGCCCATTCTGCCAGGCTCGTATGCTCTTCTCCAGAGTTGGGTTCTCTTCCCGTCACCAGTTCCAACAGGACAACTCCAAAGCTATAAACGTCAATCTTCTCGTTCACTTTTGTTGTATAAGCGTACTCTGCAATAAGAATAAGGTATGGTTAGGAGCTGTGGTGCAGAAGTAGAAAAAAGGAGGTTCATATAGTTGATAAACATTATTACCAGGGGCTATATAGCCGAAGGAGCCGGCAATACCAGACATGGTGTTAGGCTCGCCTTTCTTGATCAAAATCTTGGCCAGGCCAAAATCAGCTATTTTGGCCGTGAAATCAGAATCCAACAAGATGTTGCTGGATTTCACATCTCGATGAATAATTGGTGGGGTACAGTCGTGATGCATATAGCAAAGGCCTTGTGCAGCTCCAATGGCAATTCTTAGCCTAGCCGGCCAATCCAAGACAATGTTGCGAACAGAACTATTTAGAGATAAAGCTTTTCTCTTCTTCCCGTGCAGCCATCTATCAAGGCTCTGATTCTCCAAGTACTCATATACGAGAAGCTTAGAATCATCGCTTGAAATGCAGCACAACAATTTCACAATGTTGGAATGGCGAACCGAACCAAGTATTTGAATCTCAGCAAGAAATTCTTTCTCAAGCAAATGATCCAACTTCTTTTCACTCCAAATCCTCTTAACCGCAACATACTGATCTGCACGATCGACAGCAATTTTATACACCTTGCCTGAGCCGCCACTCCCAATCATGTTACTTTCTGCCAAACTAGACAGGATATTAACCTCAGTGAAATCCAACCTCTGGAACGAGGTTAGTTTCCATGTTGCAAGATCGCGGCTAAGCTTCTTTCTTCTGTAGTCTATGACCAAAAACCGCGTCATCAGAAGAGTGACTAGGAAAAGAATGACGGCTAGGACAAGAACCACAGCAAGAATTCCTGGTGAAAGTTTCTTTGTTCCCCGGACTTTGGCATAACAACTGGGAAGATTGGGGATGGAATTGCTGGCTGCACAAAGCTTTGGATTGCTTAAGAAACTATTTTCATAAGCCATGTTATCGAACTCAGCCGGGATTCTTCCCGTTAGTCGATTTGAAGAGAGGTTAAGAGAAGTGAGCTTCAACTGTCCTAACTGAGGAGGGATTTCACCAGACAACTGATTCTGTGACAAGTCCAAGTCAAGAAGATCTGGCAAAGAACCGAATGCTGGTGGAATTGGGCCAGAGAGCCTATTCCTGGCAAGATTCAAATTAGTGAGAGATTTCCAGGATATCATTTGAGATGGAAGTCCGCCGGAAAGAGAATTCCCATCAAGTATCAGAGTGATGAGCTGATGAAGACTGGTTAAACTCTGTGGAATTTGCCCTGAAAACGTATTGTTACTTGCTTTAAACACAACTAAGCTTGCCCAAGATGATACATCAGGAGGAATTTCACCAGAAAACTTGTTGTTATTGATCTCCAAACGGGTCAAATTCCACGCAACCCTATTTGGAAGCTGGCCAGAGAACGAGTTGTCACTGAGCATCAAACTAGTCATGTTTAGTGCAGTCCAAAGGCCTAATGGAAGCTCCCCTGATAAATTATTGCCATAGAGCTGCACAGTGCGCAAAGTCTGGCAATTTCCAAGTGATTTTGGAATCTCTCCGGTTAAATTGTTGCTGAAAGCAACTAAACCAAACAGAGTCCCTCCGGCACACAAATTTTCCGGCAAGTTTCCAGTGAAATGATTGTCGGAAACTTCAAAAGCTTCAAGTTTTGAGTGATTGCCCATTTCAGGTGGCAATATTCCACTCAGACTATTCCTGAAAACCCGAAAGTGCTTTAGGCTTGGAATTAGCCCTATGCTTGGTGGCACTTCTCCATACAGCTGATTTGCGTACAGATTCAAAAGCTCCAACTTTTCCAACTTCCCAAAATCTTCTGGAATTCTACCAGTCAAGCCATTCATGGCAAGATCAAGCTCCAAAAGATCCAATGACTCGATCACCTGAGGAAGGGAACCGGAAAACTGGTTCTTATACAAATAAACCACACTCAAATTCTTCAACAGGAACAACTCATCTGGAATTTCCCCTTCCATATCATTCATGGATAAATCCAAATGAGCAAGACTCGACAATTGTGCGAAACTCTGAGGTATTTCACCCCGCACATTCGCTTGCGTCATCCAAATATAATTGATGTTCCTCAACTTTCCGAATTCGGGCGGTATAGCCGCCGGCAAGAAGTCATTGTACGCCATCCCCAGATTCTCAAGATTTACTAAATTCGAAATCTCCGCTGGATAACTCCCATTAAACAAATTCATGTACAGATGCAAAGTTTGCAGCTGAGTCAAGTTCCCTATCGACGGAGGAATATCGCCCGTGAAGTTGTTCGCACCGAGGTCGAGGTATTGAAGTAATTTGAGCTGGTCAATATTCAGCGGAATATTCCCGACGAATAAGTTTTGTGAGAGGTCGAGATACCGGAGCTTTGAGCAGCTCAAGATAGCAGTAGGGAAATTTCCCGGGAATAAATTGAAGGCAAAATCAAGAACTGTTAAATTCTCGAGGGTAGAGATGGAGTCCGGGATGCTTCCACTGAGGTTGTAGTTCTCAAGGAGTATTCCGGTGACGGAATCGTTGCCGGAGCACCGAATTTCCGGCCAGTCACAGGGTGATGACGTGGCGTTCCAGTGTTGAAGGATTGTGGGGTTGCCCCATTCTTGTTTGAGGTTCAGTAGAGTGGCTCTTTCCGCCGGAGAGAATTGTGAATTTACCAAAAAGGGTATGGCAGAGAGGATGAGGAGGATGAGGAGGGGTAGCTGGGACACGGTGTCGGAAAAGGGTGATTTAGTCATTGGGGGTGGACGAGGGACGGAGTTGGCGGCGGTGATTTTGGTGGGAGATGAGAAGGAGTTAGCTGAGGTGTTAATTTGGTTCCCAATGTTGGTCAACTTTGGAGTTTGCAGCAGTGTTATAAATAATCGTTGGTTTGAGATATGAGATTGGGATTAAATTAAATTATTACAAGTGGGGAGTTCCTATTACGACACAGCAACGGCTAGGTGGGAATTTGTCCATATGTGACATATTTAAATTACAAATTTGAGAGATTAATTCTCAAAATTAGATATGTAAATGAATTGAATTAAGTTGAGATTTGATTTTTTTAAGGTTTGACCTCGACAAGTTAAAAAAATTAAGGTTTGAACAATTATTTCGATTTGATTCAGGTCGATTTATTGGCTAAATTTTATAATTAAATAATAAGTTTGAGCTCAAAAAATTAAGTTATTTTATTAAAAAAATTAAAATTAATATATTTTATTAATTTTTTAAATAAAAAAATTTAAACTTGAGAACCGACTCACAAACTTGCGAATATGAATTATTTGACTCGAATTCGAATTCGAATACTTTTTGAGCCAGCTCATTAGACTCACGAGCTGGCTCAATTCATTTGCATTCCTACGTAAAATATTTTCTATACGCCTACGCAACGTGGTGTGTAATAAAAAAAAATAGAGGGATTGAATTGTAAAAATTAAAAAATATATATTTACAAAGTACAAAAAATTATTTTTACCATGACATTTTGGCAATTTGGCAGGGCTATTCTAATAGCTAGTTTTTAGTAGTACCTATAATTTAGATCGAATAATTTATAGTAATAGTAAGTCATTTAGTCAACAATCAAGAAAGTTGCATTGTCTATCGCTTTATTTTTTTTCTATTTTTTTTATCAATTAAAAATTCAAAGTTCACTTCCTCTTAAGGTAATTTATGCTTGAAGTTTAATTTTCATATTTGCAAACATAGTAAATTGTTCAGTTGAAATCAAAGAAAAGAGGAAAAAACACTTAAAATTATTATTATATTTCAAATTGCGACTTACAAAAATTATCTAATTAATAATGTTTTGAAAAATATTTAATTTTCAATAAATGAAAAAAGTTCGTGAAAAAATAATTAACATTTTACAAGGCAGCAGCATAATGAATTGTTTTATAATTTTATATAATCAATCCACTTTCCACAATCTGTGAAAATCAATATGGTTGTTTTGGCACTTTATCAAGTGACCTTAATTTTTTTTTAACTAAAATGATAAATGATTCTGTTGAATATGGAGCTATTTTGAGTAATTTCAATATTTATAAAAAATAATAAATATATGTATTTTCCAATCATGAGAAAATAAAAATAAAAATAATAATATAAAATATCAAAAAGAAAATTTTAAATAACACATTCTTTTCTAAATTTTTTATGGACAAAGCATTCTTTCATTATTTTGAGTAATTTCAATATTTATAAAAAAATAATAAATATATGTATTTTGCAATCATGAGAAAATATTATTATAAAATATCAAAAATAGAATTATAACCAAAACATCTTTTTGTATAAGTTTTTGATGGACAAAGCATTCTTTCATAAAATAATGAGGAGAGAGGAAAAGTCAACACAGAGATTTAGTCTTACACGTTTTGGAGCCTTTTGGACTTAGGAAGTAAATGAGTTCACATGGGTCCCCACCCTACTTAACTTTTGCTCGTGGAATAGACTTTTATCTAGAAGTAAGAGTGAAGTATTTGATTTTGGCACATCAATGAAAATAAAATAGTTGAAAAGGACTATGCTTTAGCTATTAAAATAGATTTATCTTTTTCTTTAAAAAAAATTAAATTTGTCTCAAGTTAAAATAAAATAAAATAAAATTGTCTCAAGTCAAAAAAAATTAAAATTAAAATAGATTTCTCAAGCCAAAAGATCCACTTGCATTGTCTTCTTTCTAGTGGTCATTTTTATATAATCCAATGAGTTAATTATGCCAAATGGCGTTTAATTGATTAGTTTTTATTTAAGAAGTGTCTTTTTGTTGGAAAAAAATATTTTATATATGCAGACGCAATTAATAATTCATTAGATTTAAAATTTCAAATATCACATTGTGTAAATATAAAAATAAATTACCGATTAATTGATCGCTCAATATTTGAATGGTTTTAGATTGCTATAGATACTGTATTTTTTTGTTCAATATTTGCAAGTTTGTTGTACAGGGACTTTTGACAAAACAAAATATTTACGTATTATAATTCAATTTTATAAAGATATATAGCTTCGATTGTAACGTAGATACTGCAGGTTTGTTATATTTCCATAAATGAAATGAACTCTTCCTATCTTTTTAAATAAATTTTGGGGGAGATAGAAATTTTTTGTTTTTAATTTCTTTGATTCATTACAATTCAAATAAGAAGTCGTTTTGTTAGTTGAGGAAAAAATATGCACAAATCAAATATTTTACGAATCATCGAAAAAAAGATTATTTAATTATATTCAACAAATAACAACACTTTTTCAAAAAAGAATATAAAATATATTATAAAACATTCAATATAATTTCACAAAATTCAATTTCATGCAAACGAATTTACGAGTACACATCAACCATATTCTTACAAATAATACATATAAAATTCTTCCTAGTTGAAAACTTTTTTCTTAAAATTCAAAAACAAAAATCCATCTTCAGACAACATATTCCCAATTGAATTGAAATAATGACATGGTGAAG
>JACGDI010005847.1:78151-94537 GCA_014898725.1 Jacaranda copaia
TGCATGCTGTTGTACTTCACCAAATACGTTTCATGTTGTAACTTATTCATGGCAGAGTTGTTTCTGAGTTCTATTATGCATTCAAACCCAACTATTGCAAAATGTTTTTACAAGGTGTGGAAGATACCTCTGCTCTGTTGGCATCTTCATCTTTAACCACTGTGAAAGAAATTTTCAACTTGATTAGTACATTATTTCTCTTTCCTCAACCATCCATACCCTTTGCAGGTTGTGACACTATGGTACAGGGCTCCAGAAATACTACTTGGATCGCGCCACTATTCTACCCCTGTGGATGTGTGGTCAGTTGGTTGTATATTTGCTGAAATGGTAAACCAGCGACCATTATTTCCTGGCGACTCTGAGATTGATGAACTCTTCAAAATTTTTAGGTGACACATCTTACTGAACAATAATTCCTTTGACTTAAATCCTGATGACAGAATGCAAAAGTGCTGTCTAATTATTTTCTTGTTTATCATTTGAAATAGACTAACTTTGCCTGTTTTGCTTGTTCCATAGGGTAATATAATTGTATCTAAGATATTTAAGCCTGTTATCAATAAAAACCTAAAATGCCTATCAGAACAATCATAAAATATTTGAACAGCATTGGCTTCCAAATCTCAATTTCATTTGTAGAATGTGATCCATATAATATCTATTCATGTTTTGTGTTTGTATTGAAGAGTTATGGGCACCCCAAATGAAGATACATGGCCTGGAGTGACATCTCTGCCTGATTTTAAATCAGCATTTCCGAAATGGCCACCTAAGGTGAAAAATTGGAATGAGTTTTCATTTTGAAATTCCTCAATTTCTTATATGAACCATTTACGATACAATTTTCATTGTAATCTTTATTTTGCAGAACCTGGCAACCGTGGTTCCGAATCTTGATGCAGCTGGCCTTGACCTCCTTGGTGTAAGCTCTCTCTCTCTCTCTCTCTCTCTCTCTGATGTAATAGAGAAATCACGATCTTAAAAGTACAAGAAAATGCCCATGCCCTGATAGCTCTTTCCCTGAAAACTCTCTGATGTAACAGAGAAGTCACGATCTTGAAAGTATAAAAAATTGCCTTGATTGCTCTTTCCCTGAAAAAATGGTTTGAGCTTGCTGCTGAAGTTTCTTGTCAGATTCTCATCTAAAGGGCCCTTATAGTGAAAATTTTCGTAGTGTGTTTTCATTGGAATTGCTGAGAAGATCATTTAATAGATCATTTTTTTTTTTTTTTTTGTAAATTCTCCAAATATTTACACATTTAATTGATCATTGAAAGCATTATTTTGAAGGCTGCTGCCAGCATTGAGTTTGGGATAATTCTAAAGACTTACATCGCTTTGCTCTCTTCTTACTAAAGAAACCATGCAAAAGAAATCTGATCATCAGATGACTGATTTCCCTTTTTACTTTTACAGAAAATGCTCTGCTTAGATCCCAGCAAAAGAATTACTGCCAGAAGTGCTCTTGAGCATGAATACTTTAAGGACATCGGTTTTGTCCCTTGATTGATGCTCCTAATCCTGGTACAAATGTATATTGATATGTGGCATCGTGGGATCTTTATCCAGTTTGATAAAACTGTGTGATATGCCATTGGTGTTATCTCCCTTTCTTTTTGATTCGTTTGGTGTAATTCAATTTATATCGGAGTCTTGTGCAGAGCACAAGCTACTTTGGAAATCTCAGTTGCTTGTGCTTTCACTTGCTCATACCCTCTTCTTGTGTGATTGTGTTAATTTTTTCGTTTTCTTTTTCTTTTTTTTTTGTATTATTTTCTTTGACAGTTTTGCCGTAACATCATGCTTATGTAAGACATGTTAGCTTTTATTCTCTTTAATAGATAATGTGGTGTGCCCTTTAGCCATTCAAATATTTTTTTGTTTTTGTTCTACACTGTTTTGCTTACGTGTTATGTTTAAAAACTGAAACATGCTGTGATTTTTTAGTGTGTTTGCTGTAGTAAATGAATTCAGGAAGAATAGCAGACCTCTGTACTGGTTTCACGAGTATTTCCTTGCATTGACATGGAGAGGTACTCGCGCATAAACTTATTCTATGATGCATTTTGATTGAATGTTTGACATGTAACATTTGTACGGATTTATATACTCACCTATTTTTTCACTTAAATGAAGAAGGAAAGAAATATTAGAAACAAAGCCATAGTATCTATCGTCCATTCCCTTGTCCTATACTTGAACATTGGATTTTATCGTGGAAAATGTAAAGTAAATTCTTTTTCGAGCTTCTAATTATATAACTTGAAATATTAATATTTGTACTTTTGTATTTTTTTTTTCTCTTTTTTCTCACTATTTCCTTGATTAAAACATATTACTATCGTCAGGTTGGTTTTTCATAGCTATTAATATAACTTAACCAAATGAATATTTCATAAACTTCAGGGCAAAATGATAATTTCAAGAGAGTTGATAGGAAATTTTATTAATATTTATTTGTTTTATTCCTTTACGATGACTGAAGGAGGCTCTAATTAAATAACTGTACCGTAGACTTTTAGTCCTGTTCATTCATTGGAGTAGAGAAAAAATAGTACTATGAGATAAGAAGATGGTTGGGTGGGTAGGTTTTAAATTTTTGTCCTTGTTAGTGTCGTAGATTTGCGCAACATGAAGAAAGATAGGATGAATCCCCACCACATCTGCCTTATTGCTGTTTTCCAGCCATTTCCTTAGTTGTCTAGGACTAGGAACGACACTTGTCAATTTCTTTTTGGTACTGCTTCTCTGGTGTACGCATTAACATCGTACCCGTCTACGCCTTTGTTTGGAGCCGAAAATGTTTCGATTGGCTGAGGCTAAACGTGCATGATTATAAAATGATTGCCTCATCCAAAATTTATTGTTTAATATTTTGAATAAAAATGTTCCAAATTCAATGTTGTTTCTAACCTGGATTGTTTTCTGACCATGGATTAATCTCCGAAAAAGAAACATTTCTCGTAAAATTTATTTTTTTCCTTCTAAAATATTATTAAAAAAATTCTAATCATTTCGAATTATTCGTGTCTATATCTTCATAAATTATTTAAATATATGTTCTAATCACTATCTCATTATAAAAATTATAGATATAATATAGAAGTTTGATGTGATATCATTAATTAAATAAAAACTTGCATGAAAAAATATTTACAATGTAATATATCTTTCTTTCAAAATAAAATCAAATATAACTTTGCTTTCCAAAATTTTCCAATATCACTATTATAATAAATTCTTCTAAAGTATTTCTCTCGAAGCACTCAAAAATTGTTAAGTACTCTGTAATATAGTGTTATCACACAGTTGTCATGATTTAAACCTTTTTAATCTCTTGATTATATTATCTTGAGTTATCACTCTCCATTTACTTCCTCCAAACTGCTACAGAGAATTTATTGGGGGGATACATTTAAAAATAAAGAAGACTTCGTAGACTGTGTAGAGGCATGTATCTCTTAGGTCTTTGTTAAGGATTTCCACTCCGTTGCATATGGAATATCAAAACAAAGTACCTTTCAAGTTGTGGTTGCATGAGGAAATATTTTACTACTCATGTGTTTTAGTGCATATTTAATTTCTTATTTTATTTTATATATTAATGACATAGACTAGACGATATCGATCTACTAAAAATTAGGTACGTTCACGATTTGATTTGGTTTTATTTTCAGAAAAATCTTAACCAAACAAGATCAATCAATTTTGGTATAAAAGCAACCATTCAGTTTGGTTTAATATGGAGAACCAAATCAATTAAATTTAATTTGGTTTGGTTTGATATTTCGAATTTTCTCTTTCTTCTTTCCATTGGGTTGGGCCATCGGTTGGATTTTGGTGGAAGGGAAATATATAAAAAATTTGGGATATTTTTTGTTATAAAATATAAAAATAAGAGTATGATAGTATTTTAGTAGTATACAATTGGTTTGATTCGGTTCGGTTCAATTTTGACTATGCCAAATGAAAACCAAGCCAAACCATTCGATTTTTTTTTTAATTTTAAACAAAAAACAAATAATTTAATTGATTTTTATTTTTTTTTATTTTTTGCATCAGTTTAATCAATTTTGTTCAGATTAGTTTGATTTTAAGCACCCCTACTAAAACATAGCTACTATTAGCCTACTACATAAAATATATGTGGAATCTACAATTCAACCACATTCATTAGATTAGCCACTCGTACAATTAGCTGAGAATTTTAAAAATTTGTTGATCTTTTTTTAATCTAATTTCAATTCTTGATGAAAGTCAATGATGATTTATATATAATTAGATAGAAATTTATTTTAGTCATCACCCTTACCATGTCATAAATTTCTTGCAATGTGCTCGCGCACGACGCCTGGGTGGCTTTCGTTATATTAGTGGGAAATTAAATAACTAATGGGCCTTAAGGTTTAATTTCTACTCAAAGTTGGGCTGTCGAGGCAGTGAAGATAAATTCCATCAACCCCAAATTCTGTGACTCACTGGACACTAATGTTGAACAGCAACTACATGTCTATATCCCTCTAAAACCTTAGGTGGTGATTGATATGTAAGAATGAAATTAGATAGGAATAAAATGACTTTACGAATAGAATAATATTGGTATAATTTATTCTATAATTAGTATGTACAAAGAATGGAATCGCCACTCCCTTTTTAATTCCATTATAATGATTAATAAATAGGAATGACTGATGGGAATGGAATAAATTTTTTAAATAACCAAATTACGTTTTAGTAAAAAATTATTAAAATAAAAGTATTTATTAATAAAATATTTTTTATATATTACTGTAGATATTTTTTTTTATTAAGTCTACAATTATACAGTTTTAATATCACTTTAAAGTTATTCGAATTACATCAATAAATATATGCATTTTATATGTTATCAACAAGTTATGTATGCTTACACAAAAAAGTAGAAACACAATTTCTTTAAAATTATAGTTTAGTAAGCTCTTTTGAATTTTTCAATAAAATATAATTAAAAAAATTATAAAACACTTTATATCTAAAGTTCTTTACTTTTTCATGATAAGGTTATAACAACTTATTGTACTTTTTTATAAGTTTAATTTGAAGAATTATGATGGAATTGACAACTTTTTATTTATTAATTTTGTGTATATTTTTTAATCATTCCAAGATATGCAGATATAAATAATATTTTAAACGATACATATTTCATTAGCATGGACCAAACCAATACTACTTCTACTTTTTTTTATTATAAAAATTGAGATGGACATAATTATTCTTATTTTTGTTATAAATTATTTTTTTAATTTTTATAACATTACTAAAAAATATATGAATAAAATAATAATTAAATAAAATCATATAGCAATCAAATAAGTTGGAATATAATATCAAATTTTACAAAGTAAATTTTTTTTTCTTAAATATAAAAACATTTTGTTAAATTATGAAGTGCTATTTTGTTAAAAAAGAAAAGTTATAAGTTCATTGTCAATGAATTGAGAATAACTGAATCCATGGGAAAGGGAAGGAATAGCTAAACTCATCCTTTTAGAAATGAAAATTCCAATGGTAACGGACATTCCCATTTCTAAATTATACTAATCATAGATTTAAGAATAAACTTGAAAATATCCATTCCATTCCCATCTCATTCCTATGCATGAGTCATAGCATTAGGGATACAAAATTAATCGTAAAACTTGAAAAGGTGCTAGAATTGAACTTTTGTACTTGTGTGCCAGCTCGAACTTGTCAAGCTCAGCTAAAATATGTGGTCAAAATAAGATTTCCTGCTAATTTATACATGCTAGCATTAAATTAAACATATTTATTGAAATGAAATTATACTATTATTTTACTAATAATGATGATTATTTTGTATTATAATAAAACAAATATAATTTCAGATTATATGTTAATTTATTTGATAACTTATAACAATATGACGGAAGTTGAAGGGAAAAAATAAAGAACACTAATTTTATCTAACATAATTAATAAATTTTAAATTAATAGATATATGTTCTTTTAAACAACTCAAATTCAAGTTGAATATTTGCAACTCATACTTGAATTTTAGTTTATGAACTTATCAAATTCGAGCTTGAACTCAAATTTAAAATTTTTTCAAAATTCTAGTCAAAGTGAGCTCTTGACTCATCTATATCTTTAGAAAATTCAATAAAAATTAATTAAATGCTTCTTTCTCAGTAGCCAAATCAATTGCAAAGTTGTACATATATTTAAAAAAAAAATAGAAAAAAAGGAAAAAAAAAAGGGACCCACATATATATACTATTGACATAAGTCACTTGTACCAAAGTTTCCTTCACCTGGCAGCTGTAGCAATTTCGGCGCTGCCACCGGCAGGTTTAGAAATTTATATGGAACCAGTCAACAACTATTTTATTCCACCTCAAAACCGAGAGGGTCCAACACTACTAGACGTACATAAATGGACAAGACCCCTCACGAACTAAAGAATAGGCCGAAGACCAAACTCTAAAACCTACATCTGTTAACTTAGATATTTAATCATGATCACTTACAAGTCAATATCATATGAATGAATAAAAATTTCTGGGCCATAAATAACCACTAGAAGAGAATGGCACCCCACTTAGAAGGGTCACAAAGAGCACATATGGAGATAAATTACCTCTTTTCTCTCATCAAGTTTGATCTCATTATTATAAGCCAAAAAATTGAAAGCAGATAAGAATCACCCATTATTCAGCCGTTGGAGTAGTTACCTGGCTGACCCTGACTGTTATCTCTGTAAAAATCCCATTGCCTGGTAAACATTATTGAGAGTAATGTCTGCTATGCTTGCAGCTTTACCAGCACCCTCGGCCAAAATGTTGTCCAAGTAAGTGGCATCGGACATAATTTCTGCATAACGAACCTGCAAAGTAGCAGATTAAACTAATAATGAAGATGATCAAATATGTTTTCAGTAAGCAGCAGCAGCGGGTATAAACAAATAATCTGAGCTGGTCCTCAATTTGTTTTATTTGCCCATTAGAACTTTACTGTTTTGGATCATGTTTCTAGTTCTAATGGGGAAGTCATTCAATTCTTTGAATCCTTGTAAACTCTCTTTATTCTTTGTTCTAGTAGCACCAGACATAATGATACTTGATATTGCTTTGCCAGTACAGTACTATACTATTTTTATCTCTTCTCTACCTTTTCTTCTCTTTCTTCCCCTTTCAGCTCTATGTTTTACTTAATTCCTGATAGGCAGAAACTATTTTGAGAATATAATTCCATTGTTATGAACCATGGTTGAACAGCCTAAGGTTATGCTGGTCCTGTTCTTTGTGTGTCACACTTTTGAGATGGGCAAATTGACACAAGAGGCCAGAATTTCAAGTTTCCTGCTCATAATCTTCTTAGAATTATTGAAATTTTAATTTCCGTAAATTTTTATATACCTATATACTTTGGAATCTAGTTAAGGATTTATACATTGAGAAAAGTGCTTTATCTTCTTGCAAAAGTGCTTTTATTTGTTCCTCTTCATGACTTCAAACAGGCTAATCAAATGTTGAGAAAAACATAAAAGGCATTGCTTACAAGTGACAATGAGTAAAACATAGAGGGAGTTGTGGAATCAATTATTCAGAAGCGTTGATCATTTTATCGTAAGTAATTATGGTTATTAGACATTAATCGGCAAGAGAAACCTGGATGGGATGTAAATGATCAACTAAAGCATCAGTAAGCACGGGTTTGAATGCTCCCCAATTCATGTCTTGGCATTCTTCCACAACTTCCTGCATCAATTTCTCTTCATAAGATAACACAAGCAAGCGGTTGTAGTAGATTTATAGCGATAGCAAGGAGTTTGTTATCAGACTAAACTTTCAAACACACATTGTAGTTAGGCTACACAAGCTGTAGGAAAAAGGAAGCAATATTAGATGGTAATACTTTATCAAGCAAACCCAAGCAACTTCCGTTGTACACTTTGCTATGATTTAATTCCATATAGGAAGACAAAAACTAGACCTATCTGCAATAGTTCGTTTAGAACTAAATTCATATGCAATAATTCGTATGCTGAATTTTAGGAAGTTTATATCTGTATTCACTTACTCTGAATAATGTATTAGTTAATAGAGTTGTCATGCAAAACAATCTACGGATTCATCTCAAACCCCCAATGGTGCACCAATGTAAATCTCGTAGATTCCATGGCACAAATTTTCCATCAAACACTTACATTAATATCCCTACTAACTCGGCATAATAGATGAGAAATGAAAAGGAAAGTAAAGTTCATAAACAAAAGAATATAGGTACAAGCACCTTTGAATCAGATACCTGTTTTGTCTTGCCACTAACAAGCTGATATATTGAGAGAAGATTGTTACATTCAGGTCTTTCGGGATTATCGAATTCCAAGCTGCATATTTTTGGAACAACAGTAGAGACAAAATGATTAAAGCTCAAAGACTAAAATTCCGGAAGCATAGAAAATAGAAATATATTTGATACACAACAAGCTTCAACAGAGAAATATCGCAACAGACAGTGAATTCTAACCCTGGAAATGAGTCAGTCTTGCAACGTTTTATTTTGTTCGCAATTACCTGCAAAACCAGCAAAGAAGCAAGGTTAAGTTAGGACAAGGAAGATCAAAAGTCGAAGGTGGCAATTCAGTAAATATAATCCTATCCACATAAACATAAGAACGGGTAAAAAGAAATGAGTTCTTTCACCACTCTAGTAAACATCAGCTGTCAACAATAAGGAAATCATCCAGATACTAATTTCTAGACAAACAGTAAGAGTTATATGATGATGGTTGCCAGAAAACATCTATTTTCAACAGTAAATGAGCAAAGTCCACACAGGCACACCCTTTCCCCCCATTTCATTCTTTTAGTCAAAAAAATCTTTGCAAAACCAGCTTAGTATGCATATTCTGTTACAAATGACAATCTCAAATAGAAAATGTTATTGTGTTCCCCTGTTACTAACTTTTACTTACTAAGACACAATAAATGCATCATAAACTAAACATATATGTGAGAGAAATAAACATAAGCAAGCGATGATTATACTCACATCTTTAGAATCAAGCAAATTTATTCGAGATTGATCAGATGGCGCCGATTTTGACATCTACAGACAGATCAAATGTCAGAACCAAGAAGCGGTGGTAAACTGATAACCATATATTATTTCAGATATCTTCATAACTCCACTACAGGCTTTAGGTTATAACACATACAAAATTCAGAAGATTTCATCTATAAGATTAAAACAACTTTCACATTTCCCATAGAAAAACTCTTAGATCTAGTTTGGTTGGTATGATAAGGTGGGACACAGTATTTTTATTCCACTTTATCATTCATTTGATAGGAGTGATAATAAACACTCAAACCCATATGAATATCCACAGCTCATGTTTATATGCACAATTCCCATAATAAATTAACCTATCACCATCCATGGGTTTATTTGTCATACTAACCAAACAATACCACAATGATAAAAAAAATCACACAAATTATTACATGATAAATAATCATGAAATAACTTAAAAATTCAATCAAACTAGCCTTTAGTTATAGAAGCTAGAGAAACCATGAGAAGCTTAGCCATAAGAAGGAACATATTCCAACTCCTGCACTATGTAGACAACATGTATGCGCTAAAACAACATATTTTGTGAAGGACAAGAAGTGGACAAACAAGTGCAAGTCATGGATCTTTATTTCACAGGAGAACACATACGCCATCAGTTAGAAAACGCAACAAGAATACCTAAAACCTTGGCAACTTTAACTTTTAATCTCATTGAAGATTATAATAAAATGCTAGTAAAATACTTTAACCCACTTGAACAGTGAGATGCATCGAATAAATACCCAAAAATTTACAGTTCATCGAAGATTTCAATTCATGAAGTGAATATTTCAGGACCAAAACAGTGGGACGCATCGAATAAATACCCAGAAGAAGAATCTCTTCTCTACCTTGTTCTCTAAGGTGAAATCCCAACTCTGAATCTAATTTGAATCAGGACTATGTGAGATGCACTCATCATTTTCTATGTTATAAGGTCCTACTTAGACAATTAGAAATAAAAATGGAGACACTCCACATGAAGCTGCAACGGAAAGAGCATCTATTTATAACTAAATGCATTGATCTGAATGGTTTTTGATAAGAATTAAAAACTTCGTAGTGTCTGGAAAGAGTCCTAACTCAAGATTATGAGGCATGCATGGCTCTTTTCATGCAGTGGCTTCTTTCATCTTCAAATGAAATCCCCTTAGCATTACAGACATTAAGTCAATTTTTCAGAGATTTAACATGATGGTTGGTCACATTACAACATATGAGATTTGTAGCAGCAAAAAGAGCCAATAATCCTTTTAATTCACCATTCTTAAAAAGACAATTGCCTTTATTTTTCTTAAAGACATCACTATTTGGAAAATATCCATAAAGGTAAAACCATTCAATCATGTTGTAATGTGTAACAATTTTAGGTGAGCCAAATTTCTCTTATGCATCTAGAAGTTGTCAATGCCTTTATTGCAAAGACAATAGGAAGTCATTACAAATCATAACCTTAGAAAGACCATCAGTGAGGGACATCACACGAGCTCCAGTAGGCGGTATAAGGGGTTCTGGAACCTACATCCATCACATCACTAAAGCATAAGTTAATCCAATCTCCAGCTTGTCATATATCTTAGAATTGTATTGCATAACTAATCAATGAAGAAAACGCACCTTAAAAATAGCACCACCTCGCCTTTGGCCAAAGAAAGTTGATTAAACAAATCATTTAGTTTTCCTAATGCCCAAGTAGAAGACACAGAGAACAACAGAAAAATTTTTGGGACAGAAGGCTAACATTATAGACAAGAAAAAAAAACTCCACTCATAAAACTTTGAACTATAATGCGGCTTACCCTCCCAGTTTCTTCCACTTCCTTCCTCCATATAGATAGTTAACACGTTCAGCTAATTCTCGAGTCAGCTCTAGGTGTTGCTTCTGATCCTCACCAACAGGGACAAAATCAGACTGCATGGCAATACTATACTTTTTGAGAGCAATGAATATTGAAGCACTAAAGTCATATTGTTATCATAGATCAAGTATTTCTTCTGAAATTTTGTCATGAAAAGATAAACAAACAAACAAGTGAAAGACGCTCCTCAACAGGGACTTTACAATATACAGTGCACAAAATTCAACAAGGACCTACATTAAGTGCTTATAGAAAGAACATGTTATGCAGGAGTTCTGTCAAAAAAGAAAAAAGAAAAAAAGAAATAAAAAGAGGAAGAAGAAAGAAATAAGGAAAGAGAAAGAAGAATTACCTGATACAAGAGGATATCAGAAGCCATCAGCACTGGATAGGTTAGAAGTGCAACTCCAACATTTTCATCCCCCTGCAAGCAAGAGAAAAAAATATAAGCAACAATAGTGATAGCACCACACTATTTTGGGATACATTTGCTAGGATTTTAATATAGAAGCAACAAGAATGTAGTTCCACCCCCTGCCCAACCACACACACACTCATGTATGCAACAAAATAAATGAGAAAAATCAGTTAAAATTAACAGTATACAACACAAGGCATTAAGTTACATCGATATGGTGATTGTATCCAATCTAAAATAGGTTTTTACCTTTTCTGGGTAAACGAGAACATTGTAAGCATGAGATAAATACATTATAGAAGTTGCACATAGCATAACACTCACTGCCTTCCGTGATTTTTCTTTAAATTGAATCATCTTATTCAGCCAACCAATTGGGGTTGCAGAACTCAACAACCACATCAGTTCTACATGGGCACGAACATGAGACTGCACAAAGACTGACGCCTGTAGTTGGAAATTAGACACAGAACTATGTGTAGAAATATAATAGGGAACGACCAACCAAAACAATTAAGCTTAAAGGAAAACAAACAAAGGGCAGACCTTGGAAGTATCCACACCACATGCTAAATAAAGAGCAGCAGTATCTTTTGTTGCTTTTGATAATTGTTGTGTATCATATGGCAAAGTTATCTGCAAGAAACAAATAAAAATCTCTAATTTAGTGATAACGAGTGAGAAATTGAATCAAAATGAAGTTTAACAGGTAGGCACTAGGCTGAAATGTGGGAAATTAAGCCTTTAATCTAATAGTAAGTTCAATACAGGTTTTTGACTGACAGGAAAGTAAGTTGTTAATCTAATAGTAAGTTCAACACAAGTTTATGACTGACATAACTTTGCAAGCATCCCATTCTTTAAAGTGTTGGCATTGAGAGCTATACTTCATAATTGATTGATGTCTAAATATAGAAAGTATGACATACAGATCATGCAATTTAATCAAACATAATACAAGATCTTCAATACATTTAGATTTTAGAGAATTATGTAAGGATATGAATCCAAGAAAAATGTAATTCAAATGCAGAGAATATAAGTCAGAAACTAGAGCATACTGCATGAAGGTCCACGATGAAAAAGAGTGTCTCATATGTATTCTGCACAAAGCAAATAAGAGCTCAGACAACAGACCTGACAGCAAGTTTCTATGCTGGTTATTGAAGACAATTATATTTTTAAGAATACAAACATGGTAGAAAGGTGTTATAATAGGACCAGGAATGTGGTAGTCTTGTAACTGAAGCATACTTGAAGAGATGTTACCCACTGAATATGTGGTGTGTGATCAAATGAGTAGGTGCCGCATGCATTGTGTATGTACACCCCCATCGAAGAGCATGCTCACTCATCCACACCCATGTTATGGGACTTCTAACATGCCCAACAACCTTTCTTATAAAATATACCAACCACATCATCGGGTCCTTCTAATGTTTGGAATAACTATGTTAAGCCTATGTTGGAGGCTGGGAAGAACATGGTAGGAGAGGTCTGCCTCCTCGCCTCCACTCTTCCCAACCATGACTACTACAACATTAGATACTAAGACAAAATTCTTCCTTGTGAAAGACAACTATCTCAAATGCAATGTTGGGGCATACAGATAGCTTATCTGATACTTGCTGTTCTTCTCACTCAATAATATGTACAGTATGTGAAAACGAACCTGCAAGTCAATCCAGTTTTTAATGGCACCAAGATAATTGCCAAGATGTATGGATCCTGTGGGCTGGACACCTGAGACTATTCTCTTCCTATAAAAGAATAAATCAATATTTGGTCAGGGCATATCAAATAATTATAATCTTATACTCCAACAGTAAGGCAATGCGATAATTTGATTCCATTAAAGCTAAAAACACATATTCCCTTAGTTGAGGCAATCATACAAGCATGAATTCAGACATGCATTATTATTTGAAAAACATAGAAAAGCCTCTTGGCATATGGTCCATGCATGTGCTGCTATATTTGCTAATCATTCAGCAATTTCCCATCATCAAGTACATGAATCTTCATAAATTAACACAAGAAGATGAAAAATATGCTATTGCCAAAATGAGAATAAACTATCTAGTGTTTTAGAGAGTCAATTTCTGTACGTACAAATTATGCATGGCATCCAACTTCGACATCTAAAGAAGCTGCTCTAACAACAGGATGAGAGGAGATTATGTTTACACCTATGATGACACCACATGCCTCAATAACTTCCACAGCCAAGATACTGAAGGTTACATTAGAGAACTTTCCTAATCCTGATAGTGGTACTTTTAGTCAGTCAATACAAGGTGTCAAGGTCTATTAAGGCCCAATAAAAAATGACCACAAATAATGGCAGGGAATTTAACTTCAAGCATCAGATTAACAATCACATTTTCTATTGTTGTCCACTTTTAAATTACACAATATTCAAAAGCAGAACATAAGCAGGCAATAGCAATAGAAATTCTTCACGAACACTCCAACAGATTCCTCATAGCTTTTCATGAAGACCATCCAAACTAGTCTTATACCATTAAACTAGATAGATGACAAGCTCAGCAGAGTTCCTTATGACATGATAACAACCAGCACAAAAATCAAACTACCATGTCACATTCCATAACATTCGCCACTACAAATACTATAATGCAGGTTGATATGTCGCAATTTCCAAACTCAAAGTGTTCACAGCAAATTCCTTCTTAGAAATTCCAGCTTTATAAAGAAATAATAATATAAATACTAAGCAAAGTAATAAATCATAGCTCTAATAAAGATGAACAGTGTGTTTAGTTCCACAAACTACAGGAGATGGAAAAGGATATTCAAATTCGGAAGGAAATAACTCTAATTTCAATTCTAACGCGTCAAATCCTTCATAACAAACAATGTAACCGCAGATTTCTCAAATAAATGCGTGGAGCCAGCAGTATAATTAAATCAATAAAAAAAAGTCAAGGAACTAATACTTTACGGAGCTCGAAGAAGTCTCAGAAGTCGAAGGTTCAGAAACTGAAACGCTGCAGAGACATCGGAAGTTTTCTCCAATCCGTAGGCGCCGCGGCGAATGCACTGCACCCGTTCTACTCAAGCATTTGCTGAGGTGAACACCGCATGGCCTGCTGCAATTATCTTTTCAGAAGAAACTCAAATTGAAGAATTTGCAGCAAATGGAGAAATTAAAGCAATAAAATGAATGAAAATGGACGAAAACGTACAATGAGGAGACGGAGCGTGGAGAACTGCTGGAGAGGGTTAGGAAGTGAGAGAGTATGGAGCGCCCCATTGCCGCGACCGCTGATGCTCGTTTCTTCTGTTTTTAAAACAACGCTTAAAAAGAAGGATATGGTTTGAAAACGGATCTGGATCAGCATGCTGACCCGGTCCGATGGCAGTTTATCTAACCCGGTTGTGCCAAACCAGCGGGCCAGAAAATTGGGCTTCCATGTGTTTTTAAGTCTGGGCCGTTACGGACTACATTCCATGTTGGCTTAATTGGGCCTTTTGAAAGATCCACCACCGTATGGGCTTATTTGTTAGCATATTTGGCCTAGGGTAGTCGGATCGGATTATAATCCGAATTTGATTTAAATTTTAAGATTTTTATTCGATTAAAATATTTAATAAAATAAATTTCATTATAAACATTCTTAATTCAAAATAAGTGGATCGGATACAGAATTAAATAACTCGATCCGTTGAAAATCTGAATCCAAACTTTAGTAATTTTTTATTGAATTAATACTCTTATATATAATATTAATAAATATTTTAAAATAATATATATTATATTGACTCAATATCTATTTTAATGTCTATATCATGCTATTAATATTGAATCTTTAGCCTAAAAAATAAAAGAGATACTATTAAAATATTAAATATAACAATGTATAGTGGTTTATCTATATATTAATATAATGTAAAATAGAAGTTTAGCATTCAAATATTTAACTTTTTGATCAATATTGAATAAAAAGTTGTTAAAATTCAAATGTAACATAATTTTACTTTATAAATTCAATTTTTTATACAATCCAAAAGGAAAAAGAAAAATGAAAGAAAAAAATATTAAATCGAATCAATTTTTTATTGAATTTTAAATATCTATTCAATTCAAATGTGGTATTAACTAACAAATATCCTATAAGATGTTGGGTCGGATTCAGATATAAATTTTAATATTCGGATTCAAATTCATATATAGTTGATCCAATTTAAATCCAACCTATTGACAGTCCTAATTTAGCATATTGCCTTGTTGTAATTTTTAAATGTAAGATTATATAATTTATGAATCAATTGTAGCCCAAAAAAAGGGAAAAAAAAAGTTTACAAATCAATTAAATTTACAGCATGTTTCTAGTCTATTAATTGAATAATATTATTCTTATATTTATATACTCAACGTATGAAGTTTAAGTCTTGATAGGTCAAAGTATGTGCTTGTGGGGAAAAAAATATTTATGGCACTTGAATTTTGGTAAGATTAGTATATTGATAGGTAAATAATGATGTATTCATAAATAGCTAATAGTTGTGGAACAAATTATTTTGAATAATACAATAACATGGGGCATTTTTCAACTCTCCAAAATATAATATGAGAAAATTAAATCTATATTTGATGGGTTACACCTACTAAATATATATATATATATATATATTATTTTGATTTATGATATCTAGCAAAATCCTCACAATAAGATTTAAACCATATAAATTTCTAATTATATACTAGAGGAAAAATGAAAAAAAAAACTAAATTTATAGAATTTTTAAAATTTTTCCTGGCACATTTTGTGAACCAATGTAATTTTGTTTTAATTTTTTTTCTTAATATATTTCATTGTAACAATTTTGTATCATTTTATTTTATTTTTTTCACCAAAACTATTATACTAAACATAGACAATCAATATAGAGATTTTCATTTGGCAATAATTATACTAAATTTTTTATTATCGTGAAATGTTTAATTTGATCAACAAT
>JACGDI010005847.1:94637-110005 GCA_014898725.1 Jacaranda copaia
TAAACTAAAATTACTTATTCACAAAACATAAATAAAAAAGGCAAAAGAAAAGAACTGAAATGGTTTATACAATAATAAAACGTGTCAAATATATTGGACACGTATGCTTTCCTTCTGGCAGGTACTGGAAACGTATTAATCATCAGTGCGAAGGCACCACTCCTAATAGCGGCAGCACACTGCATTTCACGCATTTTCGGTGGTAAATGAGTGCGCGCGTAAAAAATCAAAATCACAGAGAAATAGAATCCGGGAGAAAATAATCCAATGGAAGACGACTCAATTCCAGAGAGTGAAAGGTTGCAGATCGCGCATATTATGGAGCTCGAATCTGAGGAATTAGAAGTCGAAGAAGTCGACGGGGAGGAGTCTTCGGATGATGATAAGTAAGTGTTCGATTAATTTTCAGTATTTGTTTTTCGAATTGTATTCATTTTTTTTCCGCTGAATCTCAACTACCGTTGCTTGCTTCCCCAGTTTTGAAGAATCGGGGTGTCAGTGATGTAATTGAATTAAATTAATCTTTAATCGACGTCTTTGTGGCAAAGTTAGAAATCGACATATTGGAGTTAGGGTTTCTGAAACGGAGAAGAGAGTTACTCTAATTGGGCCAGTTAAATGTCAGGAATCCATTCAATACACAAATAGTCTGTGCTAATGAAAAGCCCTATATATTTTTTAGATATGTTGTTTGCGCATTTAAGCATGAGTGTGTGGTTATCAGAAAATGAACGTAGTCAGTGGAGAATTGGCATTGCTTATGTGTGCATGTGTGTTTATCATCTAGATAATTAGACATTAATTTGGAAATGGAGCGATTGAAACATAGCATAATCATAGTTCATATGGTTATCATTGTCCTTATATCTGAAGTTAGCAACATACATCAAATTTTTATCAATTCACGTCTCAACATCCAGTTTAAATATGATTATCCATTTTCATGAACCAGCCTAGGAATGATCAATACTTCAGTTTGTCAACTGTCACTGATGCTGCATGTCACAGGAAAGGAAAATTGTTTGTCATGGCAATTTGTTTGCAAACATGCCAGAGCCAATAAAATTTTCTTGTGATGAGATGTGTTATATAAATCTCCTCAGTTTCTGTTAACTAATTTTGATTCTTTTTTGGGGCTTTTGCAGTCACCGTGGTTTTGCAGGAGCTTCTGCATCTGGTGAATACACATACGATACTTCCTTAGTTGCCTTGCATTCATATCTTGGTGGTATGAAACTTTTTGCATTTTTTGCTTTTCGTTTGTTTATTTTTCTTTTCTTTTTATTTGAAAGAGATATGAGATGCTGAATCACTCATCAGTTTCCATGCATATCAGATGTTGAAGACACTCACAATAGGCTGGCATTTTTGGATGGTGGTGCTGTCCTGACCCTCCCTCTATTTTATCTGGAAGGTACATAGCTTAATGCCAAGATGAATAGCCTCATCACTAGTGTTCTGTTATTTGTTATTTTGTTGATCAGCTTTTTGTAATCTATCAAGGTTGAAAGCATCCTAGAAATTTGTAGTGCTTCATAAGTTCTTATTGATTTTCATTCTTTATATTTTCATCTGAAATAACACTGTATGTGACAGATTTATCCTGCAAGGCATATCAATTCTGATATGGAACATTTGCAAGCTTTTTGTAGCATAAATAAAAAATTCTTCAAATCTTACTTTTTGAGTAATTTTATACTCGTGTATACCTCCTTTATACTACCTTCATTGAAAATTAAGTCTTTTAACTGCTATCTACTGTTAATTACTATCTAATTTTGAATGTCAAGAGGAGTAATCAGTGAGGAAGAGGCCTGTGGAACTATGTGAATTAGTCATCAACTTGCTAATCAATGAAGAAATGAGTTGTACAAACTAATTTTTTCTGGAATTTCTAGGCCAAGGATAAACAAAACTGTATCTAGTATTGTGTTACCCTAGGTGAATTCCATCTCCATCCTTGCACTGGCATAGGAGCTTTTCATGCTAGCAAGCATAACTAATATATAGTGTGTATTTGTTTGGCTTACGAATTACATTGTTTTTGCCTTTTCCTACAGGAGTTGTTTTATTCCCTGAGGCAAGGCTTCCTCTTAGAGTGGTTGCTCCTAATCTTATAGCTGGTGTTGAGAGAGCACTGAGACAAGTTGATGCTCCTTGTACAATTGGTGTGGTATGTGCAGTGTATATTCCTTTCAAGACGTCTGCTCTCGTTTCCCTTATTATACTTTATTTAGTAGTGTTGTCTTTGTTTTGGCTCTTCCTTTCAGGTTCGTGTTTATAGGGATTCTGATAATGGCAGAAAAAGGTTTTCAACAACTGGCACTACTGCTGAGGTACAAAGCAGAATGCTGCTTTTCGTTTCCTCTTTGTGAACTTTGTATTTGTGGTAATGGCATACAAAGTTTCTGCTCTTTGTGAAATCGTTGGCTCCATGCACATTGATAGAATTTGTAGGCAGTGGTGTTCTGTTTTTTAAACCTTAAGAGACTCCAGTTCTAGTTATCTTCAGTAGTTGCAGCTTCTGATGTTAAAATTAAACTGTGTCCATCCCAAATATGCGCCTGAAACTTAAATCCGATTTAGCAATTAAAAGATTAAGATAACTATAAGTAAGACATAATTTGTATATTAAATTTAAACATAATTTGTACTAGCCCATATTCTTAAGTATATCTAATTAAAAAAAAACCCTAAAAGAACATAATAAATGAAATAACATTAATGTCACCAAACTTATTAACCATAAATGTTGTGTAACTATGCATATACAGGGCAGATTTGGGGTATGCTGACATGCAACAACCCCTAACAACCTGCCAGGTTTCTGAAACTAAGTGCTACAATCTGTCCCATAAGTTACTGGTTAACCCTAACACACTCCATGTGGGGCAACTTCTGATGTGGGTATGAGTTTAATGCAAACCTATTATTATCCTTACCCCGAAAACTACTTTAATAGGGACAAGTAGATCATAATCTTTTTCGTTTCTGCATAAGGCTTCTCTTTATTTTCCTGGCTACTTGGAATCTAGTACTACATGTCTTTCAATTCTTCCTTTCCTGGGGTTGACTTTAAGAAATCAACTATTCCTGTTTCTTTTCAGACCTTTCGGTATGTGCTATAACTGTTTCATTATAGATGAGGATGAGAACTTTCTATTTGATGTGTTGAGCTGCTGTCACACATATAGACATACAATTTCTTATATCATTTATGAACAATGTATGGGACTTTGAGCTCCAGTTTTATTTCCTGATTGTGTTTTTTTGGATAAACTTTCTCACTATCTTAATGGCAGATTCGGCAACATCGGAGGCTGGAAGATGGTACAGTAAACATTGTTGCCCGTGGACAGCAGCGTTTTCGTCTTAAGCGACGCTGGATTGATGTAGAAGGATCAGTAAGTATTTTAAGAAATAAAATTAAGCTTTCATGCTTGTTTTCTGGCTATTAACTTTCAATTGTGCTTGCTACTACTGTTTAGCTATGTGGAGAGGTGCAAATCATTCAGGAAGATATCCCACTAAGAACTCCAAGGGAAGCTGTTGGTAAACTGGCTCCATTAAGAAATTGTCAAGCTAGTAGCATCTTGCAAAGGACACCCCTAAGTGGTTCTCAGCATATTCATCACAGCTGCGAGGAAGGAAATGATTCTGATGCAATGTCCGATGGAAGTTTTGAAAGCGAACTTTCGTCAGCGGAAAAGAGACTGCACCAGTATGCTCTTGTCTCTTGTCGTAGTTCTGATGCATATGATGAGTCATTAAGTAGCGATGATGAGAAATTTGAGGAGCTACATTCTGGATTTCAACTCGAAAGATCCCTAGTAGACAACTATACAAGGTCAATGTATTCAGAATTCAACATACAGAATGCTGATGGCAGTCCTAGAATTGGGAAGAGGCCGTTTTCACATGTGCAACCTTGTAACAAGGTAGGATGGAGAAAGTACTCCAGGGGTCAGCATCATGATGTTCCGAGAGCCTTCTGGCCAGGTTGGGTCTACCGCATGTATGATTCCTATTCACTTGCTAGGAAGGTAGCAGGTAAAGTGGCTTTCTTTCTCCCCCTTCCAGTATTTCCCATCTCTCTTCATCCTTACTTATTATCCTCTGGAACAATATTCTAGTAGTGAGTTTGGAACATTGCTTGATGCATTTAATTATCTTTTTTGGATATAGCAATGAGGAATGGGAATATTTTGATTTATTCTTAAAATCTTTGAATGCCATACCATTAAATGAGACCTGTTTGTTACTTTTTGATAAGGTAGAAAAGTATTTGCAAAATATCAAATGAACTCTGTGAATTTGGTTTTAACAATGTTCTTAATTGTCATATTGCAGATAGATGGAAACAGGTTGTTAAAGCACCCAGTATGGACAGCCTCGTGGTGAAACCAGATCTCCTTTCATTTCATATTGCTAGTAAAATTCCAGTATCAGAATCGGCGAGGCAAGAACTTTTGGAGATTGATGGGACAACTTATAGATTGCGCAGGGAAATTGAGTTGCTTGAAAATTTTGATAAAATTCGTTGTAAAACTTGTCAGGTAATATAGCATGCCATTGCCTAGCTGTCTTTACTACGGTGCATGAGTAGTATTTCCCCGTCAAATATATCATGCTCCTAGTTTGTTTCTTAAATGCCTTTGTTTCCTTTCTGGGATATTTGGAAAGTTTTCTGCACTGTAACATGATTAGTTTTAGGAATAGCCTTTATTTACAGTGTAATTTGTATTGAGCACACAAAGGAACTCTTATAAATTAGAGATGCATAACATTTCTCTTTTAACTCTCTTGACTCGTATACAGCTGTGTGCTAATCCAACAAGTGAACTGGCAAACATGGATGGAGTCATCTTTATTTATTTCCCTTTTGGTCTGGGGGCTGGAGGGTTTGCATGTGTGATAGTTGTGTCTGTATATGTGAATTCTCTTTGTTTAGATAGTGATAACATTTTGTTTACTTCCTTTTCTCTTAGATTCTCATTGCAAAGAGAAGCGACATGCTAGTGATGTCTAGTGATGGTCCACTTGGTGCTTATGCTAATCCACATGGTTTTGTGCACGAGGTGATGACTCTTGTCAAATCAAATGGAATAGCAGTAACAGGGCCTCCAGTGAAAGAATTTAGTTGGTTTCCCGGGTAACATTTCATTCACTTTTGAGACTTGAGATGTCACCTAATATAAGGTATTGAGTTTTAGTTTTCTTCAAAGCTGCCCAAAAATGTGCTTGGATGGGTAAACTGTTTCATTACCATCTCAGCTGAGGCAATCATCATTGAAGCAAAAAGAAATGGTTTTATGATTTCAAATGCTCAGTTTCAATTTCGTTTATTCACTGGATGAATTGTAATTTTTGTCCTTTACTCACAATTGTTTTCAATTTCATTTCTTTCCCTTTTTTCTTTCCCTTTTTTCTTTTTTTTTTTTCTGTGATAAAATATATGAAATTTGTACCCAAGGGTTGCAACATGTTCTCATTCTAGGGTTATGAAAATTATATTCCATGTATGCTACAGGTGATCCAATGATGAAATAAAGATTTGGATGTTAGAACTATATTTTAGGGAGCTCATTTTTATTTGTCATGGAGGAAAAAGATTTCGATATGCTCCCTTTTTTGTTCTGCTTCTATAGAATTTTAAGAACACAGAACTCTGTACATTGTTTAACCAAACTAATGTTATGCAGAGTTTTAGTAATATTTTCTGCATTGATGTTGTATAGCTTTCATTCAAAGTTAACATATTATGGATTTTAGATTCTGTTTTGATTTGATTAAGTAATAACTACAAGAAATTCTTTCATGATGCATCTTACTTTCTTAAGACTCTGGCATCCTTCCGTCTCCATGTTATGGCAGTGCAAAAATACTAACTATATGTTCTGTAGTTTCTTGGTTTCTCTTTTATTGTTTTGTCTGCTGTGTAATTATCAAGTGATTGAACTATGCTTCTATGTTAGGTCAACAATTTTCTGCATTTATTGAGATATTATGTGTTTGTGTGGCTGCAGTTATGCATGGTCAATTGCTGAATGTATCACCTGTGGGACACAGTTGGGTTGGTATTTTTCTGCTACAAAGAAGAAAATGAGGCCCCAGGCCTTTTGGGGCATAAGGAGTTCCCAAGTTATGGATGAGACTCTCTAAAAACAGTGCTTTCTTTATATGGTGTTAGGTACATCCTGGTGCAGTTAATGAATCCTATCAGATTCTGCTTCTCCTCTCAAGGTTTTCACGTAGATAATCGTATATGATGTAATAGGTCTGATGGAAAGAGTAGCACAAAAGTCGAATGATGTGTGGGTGCTTTTGTCTTGTCATAGCTCATGCAACTAACTAGTTTTTTATTGAGTTGGTTCCTTTTATTTGGGTACTTGTATGTAAATTTTCACCATATTTCTCTTTGTTGGCAATTAACCTAAATTTGAGGCTCAAATATTCAACAGTTTGTGTGAATAGTGCCATTTATCATCCTAATTTGAGTTATAAAAGTTTTGGGTAACACGGGCAAACTGTGAGAATCTCTAGATGTATAATGTATTTATCAAACTAAACTTCAGCTTTTCATAATGCCTAGGTGCCATGTTGCATGAGTCCAAGACTTCTATAAGTCAATTGTTGCCAATCATAATGCCCAAAAAGGATGCAGCTGGATTGGAAGCTTTGATGGAAATTCATTTTGATGACTGTGAATGAGGTGAGGTGTTCATTCATCTGGCATTTAGTACAACTATAATGGACTAATTTCCAGTTTTCATCACCTCTACATTTGATCCTATTTTCTTATGGAACTCTATATTGACCAAAGAGAGAAATAATTTTATGATATATGGGACTCTATTCAGCATGTTTTGAGAAATTTGAAAAGATAGGAGCTTTGTTCATGTCTACGTGTGTATGGCATATGTGTTCCATACTGTAGAACCCTTTTCCTTTCTGCTACCATTATAGGTCAACCAAAAATGTGACCGAAAGTACAGAGGTGGAACAATTTGGGAATCACATTCAGTAAAATCAGAGACCAATGAATAAGTATATTCCTTTTTGCCAAAAAGAAATGCTCACATCCACAGTTGGCGTAAATCTTACAAACCATGGCTAAGAGAGTGCCTATTTCCTTTTACAATATTTTCTATTGTCAAGAATTTGACAGAACTACAGGAACAGAATTATTTGGTGTGGAATAAGATTATTACTGAGTAACTGAACACAGAAAAAGCATGAAAAAGAAGAGAATAGCTAAAGTAAGGTGTCGGTCAAATTCCCTGGTGGTTAGGATTAGCGATAGCTGCGGTAGACCGGAGTGTACATGCAGCTCTCTGCATGCTTAACTAGATCCTTGGGGCGGGGTAGATGGGTAGCCAGACCTAGAAGGGCATAAAATCATGTCATATTCATGCTTCCACAATTGTCAAGTGAGAAGTTTCTATATAAGAGGCTTTAGGCAAGATAACTGGAAGGCTTACCAAGTTCATATGCCTTTGCAGCTACTTTAGCAGCAATGTGGGCAGAAATCTTTCTAATATTTGTAAATGGAGGATATATCAGCCCCTTAGCATAGTTTTCCTCTGTCACTTGAGCTGCCAAAGCTTCCGCTGTAGTGAAAATATAAGAAGAAATCAGCTGCCTGAAAACTTAGAATACAAACAGAGCCTTGACTGCTAAGTGTTCTATGTGCACTTACAGGCTGCCAAAAGCAAATTGTCGTGTACACGTATTGTACCAGACATGATCAAACCCAAACCAAATCCAGGGAATATATAAGCATTGTTTGCCTGCAAGATGTATTAATATTAGGATAGAGGAAGAACTGTAGAAGAAATAATAAGTCAGTTTTTCGAGGTATAGAATAGCACCTGGCCAGGCACAAATACTTTCCCATTATATTCTACGGGTTCGAATGGACTTCCACTGGCAAATATGGCACGTCCCTGCAACACACCAGGGAATGTAAACAAGAGGCCTCTGCGAAGCGATACATTTTCTTTTTCTTACAAAATAAATTTGAATTCATGACCAACTTTCTTTTGAAGTACCCTACCCCCTGGGAATTTGAATCCCCAATGTCTCCTTCAAAGAGAGATGCCCTGAACTACTACATGATCATAAGCCACTTGCCCATGCTATGACCATAGCATGATCAATTTTTCATTTAAAAAAATTTAAATTGTCAATCTAGTGGAATGATATGATTAGATACGAAAGCATCTTCCAGTTTTTCAGTATCGTATAGGATTCTCAGAGCCCATGAAAAGTCCAAAATTAGCACCTAGGAAATAATGTTCGACTGCCTAAAGGACTTAAATAATTAACAGGCTATCCAAGCATGTTCATTTATTGGAAATTGCAAGGGTATAAAGCCTAAGAACTAGGAGGAAAAAAGAAAAGCCATCTACCTCACTCCATTTATAAGCTTCTTCAGCAGTGCACTCTGATTGTGAGGTGGGATTTGATAGAGCAAGAACGAGGGGTTTCTGTATACCATCACAGGCACAGTGTTAGATTTCCACACATGGATTGATTTTAGTATATGGGCTCGTAGGTGGATAAAGAAAGATAAGAACCTTGTTGATGGATGCCATGGCTTCTATCACTTCTTTTGTAAATGTTCCCCCGACACCTGAAGTCCCTATTAGAACTGTTGGCTTTATTGCCTGAAAATTGATAGCAATTCTAGTTATTTACAGTTATAAATATCAATAACACATAACCTCAGTTAAGAGACATTAATTCCCACCTTGACTGCACCTAATAGTTCCTTGACTGGTTCGTGCTCGTGAGCCCAAGGCTTTTTAAAATGCTGAAGGGACGCTTTACGGGAACTGACAATCAGTCCCTATCATGAATTAGAGAGCTATTAGTAACAGTGGAAAAACTAGAGATAACGAAAAAGATAAGCAAATATGTGATAATAGGAAAATGCTATAGACGTTAGATATATGAAAACAACCCTATACCTTAGAGTCCACAAGCCAAATCTTCTTCCTTGTCTCTTCAAGTGGAGCATTTGTCTAAAGAAAAAGACCCAGAATCAACCATAGAGCTTTAGCAAGCAAACTTATTCAGATTTTAGATTTGATGGTTGCATAAGTTTGTTACCTTTTTGGATATCTCAAGAGCAATAAGTTCAGCTATACCAGTCCCAGCCTTCAAGAAATCGAAGTCAAAAGTAAGATCTCAAGGTGTAATTCATATAAAGGATGCATGTTTATATAGACAAAAAAGAGATCCTGAGACAAGAAGGAAATTCAGGCTACCTCTCCAGCACCCAAGAATAAGAAAGTATGATCTGCTAAAGTTCCACCAACTAGTTTCAGAGCTGCAATAAGCCCAGCAAGAACCACAGAGGCTGTACCCTGAGATGATACATAAAATCATGAACCTCTTCCTATAATAGGGCATAATTTAAAGTATCATTTAATCATAATTATTTAAGAAAAAAATTAGGCTGATTTTACCTGGATATCGTCATTGAAGACAAGATGAGTTGTTCGGTATTTGGCAAGTAGCTCAAAAGCATTGTGGTTTGCAAAATCTTCAAACTACAGAAATATGATAATTCTTTTCAGTTGAGTGAGAGGACAACTGCAGACATAATGATCGATACGGAAAAGCTTTAGATGTTCCAGTTTTCGGTGGCTGGGCCTGCCTGTCTGAAAGTAGGAGATGCGACAAATGGAAGCAATGGCTCCATATGGGATTGAAGACCTTATTTTTGTGAGCACATTGTGAAAGTGAGGAATACCTAGGGATTCTTGGCCTAGAGTGGGCAAACAAACTCTGGGTATAGAGTAGGAGATATGGTACTTGAGAACAATGGATCCATATGGGATAAAAGATCTTTTCTATTTATTGGCTCATTGTGGAAGTGAAGAATATTAACGAGCTCTAAGCCTAAAATGGTATATTAGTAGGAGCGTGGTAAATGAAATCAACAGCTCTGTACCAGATCATTTATCTTTTCTAGTTTTGAACATTTTGTGAACGTGAGGAATATCTATGTGCTCTTAGTCAAGAGTTGGCATCTATTTGGAGAAGTTTAGGAGCATTTGGAAAGTGATGAGGGTTGATGAGTGTATTACCTGTATCAGGACCTTCTCCCCATAGTTCTGTTTAACGGCAAACATGAACTCTTCTAGAAACTCAGCATATTCCTTTAACCAAATTAGAAAATTAATAAGCCACCTCAAACATGCAGAAAGAGATAACTTTAAGGAAGAAATAGGAAATCATGAGACCTGCCCAGTTGCTCTATTCTGCCTCAGACCAATGTAGAATTCATCCTCCAGCAACTTCTTATTGTTTGTGCCGACATCAATGGTTATAGGGAGGCACTGTTAAAGGTAAAAATGAACAAAAGCATGCAGTGAATTCTACAACGGTATAACTCCAAAACCATATTTGGTTACTATAGTTATGCTTACAGCTGAGGGACGGACTCCTCCAAGAGCAGTATACAGAGAGAGTTTTCCTACAGGAATCCCCATACCCTAGCAATAGATTGTTTTGAAATAAGTTTGGTGAATATAGGCAATCGTTATGTCATAGTGTATAACGAAATAGTTACTGATAAGATCGTTGCTATCTTATTTGAGAACCCATTCTTTAAATACAGATATTGAGTATGCCACAGCTGGTAGTACATACCTGGCATCCAAGATCTCCGAGCCCTAAAATGCGCTCACCATCAGTCACCACAATAACTTCAATAGACTTCTCAGGCCAGTTTTTCAACACTTCAAGAATCTTTCCTCTGGAAAAGTAAACCTCATTGAGATTAGAGAAAGGCCTTAGGAACTTGAAAGAGGAAATATTGATAATCTCATATAGGATAAAAATGACTTGAAGAGGAAGGAACTGGGGGTACTTCTCTTTTAAGCTGATAAAAAGCCCCTGAGGATGCCTGAAAATGCTTCCATACTTTTGGCAAGCCTCACCAACTGTAGGAGTATATACTACAGGAAGCAGTTCTTCTACATTATCTATAAGAAGCTTGTAAAACAGCTTTTCATTTCTCTCCTGCCAAGTTTTTAGAAACAAAATTAGCACACAAAAATCGACTGCCTGTGTTTCTTAGTGGAAATGAATGTTACCTGGAGATCCATCATGGCCATATATCTCTGCAATGGCACTTTATATTCACGAAGAATGTTCATCAACCGTTTCTCCTGATTGCCAAAATCAAGAGAGACGCTAAAGCAGTTGATATTGAAGGGGACTAACAGGGTTTCTAGACCAAATTAAGAGATTGTTTGACTAAACCTATTGAAAACATCTTATAAACTCATGTAATTTATAACATGTTTTTAGAGTTTATAAGATATACTGAATCTTATTTTAAAAATAAATTCTTGAAGTGTTTGGATAAAATAAAATTGTTACACCTCATATGTTAGTAATAATTTTTTTAAGTCAAAAATCATAGTAGTTTGTTAAGATTTTAAAGTCAGTCATGAACTCTTTATTTTTCTTAAAAGAGAGCTAAATTCTAACATCTTCTTTTAAGAGTTCATAATTTATTTATTTTTTTGAAAAATTTATCAAAACACTTAAAGCTCCCAAGCATTTTATAATATGTTTTAAGAATCTTATAAACTCATCTAAACACCTCGTCACCTTCTACTTACCTGAAGATCTTGAGAAAAAAGCACCGGAGGGAGAAGCCCTGTTAAGTAATGGGCATCTCTTTCATTATCAGTGAAGGCGAGCCCTTTGTTATAGCGTGGATCACGCAATAAGGTATACCCACTGAACAAAAGTAGAAGTATTGTGATAAGCAAGAAATATATGCATGGTTGTCAGCAATTTTAAGGCTGTCTACTTAGTTATTTCAGAAGAGAAATAAATATAAAAACTTAAATGTATCCAAATTTTGCTAATGAAAAACATGAAAGTACTAGCTAGGTTCCAAAACCTAGCAAATATTACGACAATGGTGGTAGGGAGATCTTTACCCCGCCCACCCCAAATAAGGTAAGAACGAAAGTATGCTCCAGCACACTGATTGACGAAAGGAGATTTCGAAACATATAAGAAGAAAAAGGAAAGCAAGCTAAGACCTATAGGCTATTCTTAGCAACTCGGTGGTCCAAAGTATCGTATTCTTCACCCACCTTAGGGGCAGCAAATGATTCGACTTTCGTTACATGAGAATAGAGAAAAATAATCCCAAAAAAAAAAAAATTGAACATATTCGCATTCATATTATGAACAAACTATGTATTTCTCTATGATCCACCTTGAGAAAATAAACTGACTCCATACAATAAAGAAAAATGGTAAACGAAAAATTCTTGTAGAGGAATCAAAATCATCAGTAATCAAAATTCTGAAATAATTGAGAAAAATTGGAAAATTTGCGTCACCTGGCAACAGAAACAGTCCATGGGGTGATAGGTTGATCCTCAGAGGCCCTATCCTCACCATACACATCCTCAACACCACCACCAACTCCAGCTTTACAGTCAAGAACTGATTCACCATTCATCTTCTGGAATGTACTCTCCATTGCGGCTCTTATCTTTCTCTCTCCTCTTTTGAGCATTTCCAATACTCCAATTGCTTGTTTCTGCCCAGTGAAACAAACTGAAAAAACATAAATCAACAAAAACAACAGTCCACCAAGCCAAAAATCCTAAAGCATAAAACACGCTTTCTTGCTTCTTTTTGCCTTTCCCTTTAGATTACTCAAAAGGGACAAAGAAACAGCCCACAAAACAAAAACAGTTCCTTACTCTCAAAACACTAAACAAGAATCCCCAAAACAACGCACTTTCTTGTTTCTTTTTTACTTACCCTTTAGATAACTAACTCGGAAAGGGACAAGTGGAACAGCCCACAAAACAAAAACAGTGTTTCCTTCTTTTCTTGCTGTTTCCGTTTTTTGTTTTTCGAAAAAACTCTGACAACCCACCTTTTATAGCCCAGAAAATGTCATTTTTTCCAAAACATGGAGCTTTTCTAGAGGTTGGAAATGTGGAAATGCTGTCTTCTTACTGGGTTGCGTGTGAACTGTGAAATAAGAGGGGTTTGAAAGTGTACCAAGATATTCACCCGTTTGCACGCCAACATGATGAAAGCCAACCCGTAGACAACGGCAATGTACATATGGAAATTGCGCTATAATTCTCTGTTCCAATTGAGAGAGAGAGAGAGAGAGAGAGAGGGGGGGGCTACTTTAAGGGTAGTTGGAGGTTACCAAATACTATGGAGGGCGAAGGATTCTTTTCTTGCATTACCAATTTTCTTTTTCTTGCTTCTGTTATCATTGGGGATTCAGTTGCTGGAGTGTGTGTGATAGTGTGTGAAGATTTTCTTTTGCCCTTTTATGTGGTTCACTTTTTTTTTCTTTTTTTATTAATTACTTAGTGCAATTAACTGATGATATAATTACTTCACAAAATGCTAATTACAAATTTTAGGACTTAAAAATGAAACATGTTTTATTTGATACTTGGGTGGAAATTGATTGTCAAAAGTTTGTTTGAACTTGGCTTTCTAAACGTAATAAATTAAATTTGACCCTTTTTTTCTTGAGAAAATTTAACGTTCGACGTGAACTCAACTCATTTAATTAAAAAAAATCAAAAAATAGGTATAATCATATTAAATTATTCAAAATTTATTCGTATTTAATTGGGTTAAAACTCATTCAAACTGAACTTGTTAATAGTCGACAATTTTAAGTTCAACAATTATTTAAATTAAATTTTAAGAATAACTTACTAAACGGACTCAATTTGTTTACACTTGTAATAACAAAGTAAAGTAAAAATTTTTGGGTGTATTTAGAATTTGGATTTCAATGAGAGGGGAAAAAATTGAGTAAATCATCCAACTTATAGAGCAAATAATTATATCATTTCAAGCGAAATTTTTTTCTAATTAAAATTCAAGATCTGCACATACACAATTATAGGGTGGCTATTTCTTAAATGCCTTTATTCATAATTTAATATGAATAATTGCTTAGTTCTTTTGAGTAAAACACAAATCAAAAGTTCTTCCAATTGATCTTTTTTATTTCGCTTAAAATACCATGTATTATTCATAATAATGGGTTGTTATACTCATAGGTGTAATAATTTATTTTAAATACTTACTACCAATATAGACCCTTCGCATATTCAAGGGGAAAAAATAAAATATATTGAATAATAACAACTATTAATTATCCTTAAATGTTGAAAAATGAATAATTTTCAAGGACTTGACATCAATTGCAGGTAGCCCTTCTTTTATTACTACGTTTGGCTTTGAACGATCTTTCTTTCTTTATTTCTTTCTTTCTTTCTTCTTGCGGTGTCCGAATGCCACATATCCTACCTAACGCCCTCTGCTTTCAAAAAAGGTGACTTACTTTTGCAACTAACAACTTTATAAATAATTATTACTAGGAGGGCAAATCGATAATCTTTATTTACTTTTTCAAGACACGACCAAAATTCATGTAAATTGTTAAATTTAAAATTTAAATTTATAAGTAACATCATTGATGATGTCGAGGTATCAAAATATTAATTCAAATACAGTTAATAGCATCCATTTTTTTTTTCGTAACTTTAGAATAAAATATTAAGAAAAATATCTTTCCGATTTAAAAATGATAGTGCTTTTTACTCTAATTTTTTGTATTTTCATTTTTTCTTATTAAAATTTAAGATCATAATATGAATTCGAAAAAAAAGATAATTTTCATCAACTATTTGAGGCAATTGAGCTTGAGATGTGAGTTTGAATGATTCGATCGTATGTTTCAAAATCAAATAATAGTTTAGATTGTTTGAGTTGCCTTATGAAAACCTTGTCATGCTCAATTCCATGAGAAATAAGGAGATAAAATGAAACATTTTAATTTTTATAACTATGAACTGTTACCTATAAATGTTCAATAATATTAATATTTATAAGTTATTGAAACTTAAAGGGCCATCAGCAATCGATAGGTTAAGTCATTCAAACTAATCTAAAGATCTAACAAACGGAGCAATTTAAACACAGGTTGATTCGAGTCTATCCAAATTAATTCATTGCGAAAAAAAACATAGATTTAAATTTTTTTTGCAGAAAACATTATAATTTTAAGATTTTTTGTTCAAACAAAACATTGGAAAAATCTAAGATAAGTGAGATTTTAAGGAGGGAAAAAGATGCAATTCTCCCAAACATTTCTCCTATTATGCTAGAAGAGCTCGATTGGATCCATTTCCAATCCTCATTTTTTCATCAATTCTACTATTTGAGAAATAAATTACATCATTTTTTTATATATTTCACCTAACATCATTTTCATTATTTCTATGGCTTTATTTGGTTACATTTTTCCAATTTGTTTTCAAACTCCTAATTTATAA
>JACGDI010005847.1:118681-153002 GCA_014898725.1 Jacaranda copaia
AATTACTCTCTCAAAATTGTATATTAATCATATGATAAGGGATGATAAGGTAGGATAGATTTTTTTTTTATGTTACTTGATCAATTGTCTGGTTGGAGTGATAATAAACACTCAAACTTGTACGAATATTCAAAATTCGTATTTATATGTGTAATTCTCATGATAAATTAACATGCCACTATCTATGAATTTATTTATCACACCAACCAAACAATACTACAATAATAAAAAATCACACAAATTATCATATGATAAAAAATTATGAAATAACTTAAAAATCCAACCAAACTAGCCTTATGTGTAGGTTAACTGAATGCAAAAAACCTTCGATTGGCATTCGATATTATTTTTCGAAGACGTCTTTATAATAATATTATGACTTACGGTATCTTCATATCTTTTTACAAAAATCTCTCCTCATTGATCTTTACATGAGATATTATTACAGTGTATTAGCTAAAGTCATATAATTAGTTTTAAGCAAATTATGAATTATCTCATGAAACACGCGTTTCAAGCAAACCAACAAACTCATCAAAAATAATATCAAATCAACAGTATAAAGTTTCCTTTGAGTTGAATGTAATATTTAGTTTTATTTTGAATTGTTTTAGAAAAAGTTTTTAAATAATTGTACTTTAGGAAAAAATGTTTAAGGAATATGTGAATAATAAAAACAGGTTTAAATGATTAGAGAAATATTTTTTACTATAAATATTTTGTTATGTAAATTTTGGTTTGATTAGTGAGTGATGAAGGACAAATCATGGAAAGATCATTTTACCTTCACTTAAGCAAAAAATATTATTTTAGGACAAAGACCTACATCATTTATTTGAGTTTACTCGATTTTAAAGGTTACAGAAAATTCTACAATGCCTTTTCATTGTTGGTATTTTTTCTAATCTTTACATATTTCACCGCTCTATTGGAAATTCCCCCCTCCCGCTCTGTACTCCAACTTAGTAGTTTTCACTACCTGTCAAAAATTGAGCCCTGGGATTTGATGCCGAACTTAAAAAGCCACCTATAAATGCTTTATGCCCAATCATTATAGTTAACGTTTGCATCATCTGTCTTGCTGTTGACACAGAATTAGGCGATACTTATTCCCCAAATATTAGCATTGTTTCTTCTCTAGGGAAAGAAGCTCACACCTGATCAATTTGGCCTTAATATGACAAGTCCATATTCTTTTCCTCATATAAATATAGGCATGGTAGTGGGTTCGGGTATACTAGGTCCCTGCCTTGAACTCGTCCCATTAGGAGCGGGTTAGAAGTCAAATAAATGAGTTTCAATGTGGGTTATGGGTTCCAATTTCATGGCTTGGCCGTGTCCAATGTAGGTTATGGATTTAAGTAAACACACCCCACATAATAAATATATAAAATATATATACATAAAATATAAAAATTAGGATATATAATAGCATATATATTTCATCAAATAAATAACAATTTTGTACTCATTCAATCATCATAAAAATGATGGAGAATATACTAAAATCAATTAATATGAATATTTATTTTAAATTTAAAAAAACAGTGTTAGAAATTTATTGTATATTGGATTCTAATTTTCTATATATATACACATATTCTTTGTGTATATTTATCTTAATTAATTTTGAAAGAATATGAGTTGTAAATTTATATATTATAAAGGATTATAACTAAGATCTACCTCACAACCTTGTGACCTCATTAATCGGTTTAGGTCCTAAATCCCATCGTTGGACCTATCCATTAGAAAGGCAAGGAAAACACAATATTATTTTTGAGACAGCTTAGTTAACAACCCCAGATCAACAAGTTATTTTAAAATTTTGTATTATTATGTCAAAATAATTATTATATAATATGAATATAGATATATATTTAATATATATAATATGATAATTTTTAATTTGAAAATACGTTTATTGTTATTAAAAAAAAAGAATGTTTTAAACAAAACCAAACATTCTAATTAGGATGGCAATGGTGTGGGTTTGGCTCAACCGACACCCCGTTCCACCCTAAAAAGACCCTGTCCCACTCGGCTCTATTTTGTTCAATCGGGTTAGCGAGTTTAACTCGCCAACTTGAAAAGAATTAGAAAGATCAGAATAAGCCATTGAAAGCATTAAATTAAAACTATTTAATAGCAATTAAAATTCAAATTTTAAGTATAAAAATAAAAAAATCATGCAAAAGAGATAAAATTCTAGAAACAAAATAGAAGATAAGAGTAGAAGTAATAATACTAAATTATTTAGATATTATTTTTAATTTAAAAAATATAAAATAAATTATATATAATATATTTATTTTTATATGTATAATTTATACGAGACGGGTTTGGGGTAAAGTTACGAAATAAGTTAGGTAAATTCTATATCTTTCCCCAAATACTTTGGGTTATAAAAATTATGCCCCGTGTTCCAATTCATATCCTATTAAATTATCCCAAATCCGTCTGGAATGAGTTCGGATTCTAATTTTGACTCGCACGCTGCCATCACTAATTCCAATCAGAAAAAGGAAAATGTCCAACCTCACGAACACCACGTTTCCATACACAGCGCGACGTACACATATTAAATAGACCTCTCCTTCAATGCCTTGCAACAGTTGCCAAAACCTCCAACAGTCTAACAGGTGCTTAAACGACTACCCCCCGATCACCCTCTGTTTCTCTTTCACACGCTATTCCGCTGTCCGTGTGTGAAATAGGTCTTTGCCGAATTGAAGTGTCGCCGCAAAACCGATTAAATGAATCTTCGTCCAAGGCAAAGACAACCATTTTCCGGGTTCACTAAAGCCGAGGTCTCATTTTCAATCTTTTCAATTTTCAAACGTTAAAACTGTCACTTAATCCTAATGGTGGTGTTCTTTTTTCTTTTTTTCTTTTTTTTTTCAGTCATGTTTTAAATAGTTTTTCATGAGTTTTTGGGCATCTATCAGTGTTTATTTGTTGTGGGTTGCTGATGAACTGCATTGGCTTGGCATCAATGGATATGTATAAGGGTGAAGAGACGATTGGGATTGTGAACTCTGAAGCCCGCTTTACTGATCTTTATTTTTGTACTACTTAAAAAAGATTACAACTTTTGAACTTCTTGCTATTTCTTTATGTTTATCTGTTCTTAAAAAACGTTGATGAGAATGATCTGTTTAGCCTGCTAAATTGAAAATTTTTATGTTAACATTTGCTGGTTAGTATAGTTGGTTTTGAAAGAGATGTTATTGTAATCGGAAAAATCTTGTTTGTTGTTGGTGATTAAGTCTGGATTATGGAACTGGAACTCTAGAGTCGGTGGATTAAACTTAAATATGCAAGAACTTTATTTGTTACATCATATAAAGTCTACTTCTTTGGCAAGGGGATATGATATCATGTATGGTGTTGTATGCATATATCACCTTTAGTTAGAATTACAAACAATCAATAAGTATTTGTGGAAATTAGTGATTGTGATTATTCGTAAGAGTTGGTTCAGAACTTCTGCAATGGAGTTTGAATTAAAAAATGTTATAACTTAGTGCACTTAAAAAGTTAAATCCTTGAATAGCTTCAGATTTTATCTTTGTGTGTGTTGACTGTATATTCTTCGAAGAAGTTTTATGCCAAATTTTGTATTGCAGAAGAACTTGGACAGTTATATGTGAAACTTATCTTATGCCATCAATCAAGCAGGTTCTGAAAATGGAGCAACTATGTAAAGAATCTAGAGAACAATCCCTGGATGAGGATTTCTTTAAGAAATTAGCCGGATTTTTCAAGTGAGTATCAAGTGCTTGCTTAAAGTTGTCTACTTTATTGAGGCTTAACCTAATAATTTTGGTTGCAGCCGTTCCAGCAATCGGGTCGGAAAACCTGCTCTGAAGTGGACTGAGGTTTTATCTTCTGCTTTTGCTTTGATTTTTGCTACTATCATAACTTGATTGTTTATCTTGGCTATATGTTTTGGACACTCGTTTTGCTCTCCTGTGCTTCAGATCCAAAGCTGGTTTCAGAAGAAGCAACAAAACTGCCTCTTGAAAGAGACTTCATTTAATGCAACCAAGAAGTCACCACTTGTCCCAGAAGCTTGTATTCAGAATAAAGCAACTGGAAACCCAAAAATGCTGGAAGGTGCTTTCTGTTAACAGTCTCTTCACCCCATATTTTATGTATGTTTCCACATTAGTGGGGATTCATCTGCTTGTACTTGCAATGTGTATAGTTGGATCCTTTGACAAATTGGATCATCAGTCCTGATATATTCTACTTTGGAATGCATTTTCATATATATATATATATAGAGGTGTGTATGTCTTTTTCATGCCTTGGGTAATCTGTCTGAAGTTTATTGATCTTCCTTCTGGCCCATATTATTTCTGTGCTTATTTACTAAAAAGTCCCTTGGTGTTGTACTTTCAATGGGAGAAGTACAATTAGTCATGATTGCTAGCCTTGATCTGATGGCAGGTGAGAATGGTCAAGATTTATCCATGTTGGAGTTTGAAGCAAGGTCATCGAAAGATGGGGCATGGTAAGCCAATTTTATGCAGCATTGAGGAAAGCGTTTCTTGTTGCTGCTTTAGAACTTTGGACTTCTCATTCAACTCCTTCGGCATTATCCCATGCCTGCATCTTTGCCAATTCTCTCCTTGATGGTTTAACGGAAAATATTATATAAGTGCTTCTGTGTGTGTAAATGACAATAAAATATTGTTCTTGGATTCTGGAAAATATGCTGATTACAGTCGGTCAATCACACTGCTTACTGCTCTCCATAGTCTATTAGTGCTTTATTCTTTGTATGCCATATTATTTATTAACAGATGCCTTTTCACATTTGTTTCTATATGCCCTCTGGTCCTTTTATTGTTGCTTACATAATGATGTGATTAGGTTTTTTCGGTAAGTCATCAGCCGAGCTTATTCAGTGAATAGAATCATTATTCACCTTTCAGCCTCGGGCCAAAATTTGATAGAGGACATAACAAGCATTACTTTTCCATTGTAGCCTAACGCATTGCAATCTTTAAATTTTTATTTACTTTTCATACTCTTTTACCTTTTCAAGTGTTTTACAGGTATGACGTTGATGCATTTCTCTCCCACAGATTTCTGAGTTCTGGAGAAATTGTGAGTATATGTTTCTCCTAGAGTTGATTATACTGTGGACAGCAGCCATTTCTTGGATGATGTTCTTGAATCAATGCTTCCAGTTACCTGATTTCTCTAATAATCTGCATATAGTTATAAGTGTAATCCTTGGTGTGTGAGTGTGTGTGTTCATTCGGGAGCTCTCATTTAATTTGGTGAAGTTTTCCATTCTGATATAATTATTATTTTTTTCATGCTGTAATTTAGAAAAGATTGATTTGTTAGGCCTTAAGGAACACAGAGAAACTTGTGGTCTATTAATGAATTTAGGTTTGAAAGTTTTCGCTCATTGCAGGAAGTTTATGTAAGATATGTTGGGTTTGGAGCAGAGGAAGATGAATGGGTTTGTGTAACAGATGCTGTGAGGGAACGGTCCGTTGGTCTGGAGCATTCAGAGTGCCAGAAACTGCGGGTTGGAGATATAGTATTGTGCTTCCAGGTACTATTTTATTTTTATATTTGTGACATTCCGTCACTTGTTTGAGTTATTTATTTTTTTGAAGTCGTGACAGAATTACAAGGTGTAAATAGAACCATAATAAAAGACAAAAGGAGAAATAAAGCATGAAATGAAATATATACAATCTTAAGAGTAAAAGCCATGGAGCAAAATTACCATTATTTATAAAAATTTGATGCTAAACTAGAAATACGGACTAATTGGCACACATTAGCTATATGCAACCAGAACCAAAGGCATGAAAAAGCAAAGAGAGATGATGCAGAAGAACTATAAATAATTGAAAACTCAACTGTACACAAATAACACACACACACACACGCACATATATATACACATTTTTTTCTTTTCCTTGGAGAGGATTGTTGTTGGTTCCCCTGCAACCCACTATGGGACTCAAACTGGCGACTGATCTGTTAGTAGATATGAGAACTTACTACTAAACTCTCCATTTATCTTCTAATATCCAATAATAGCTACAAATTTGGATCTTGGTTATTACTCAATTGCATATTTGAGGGTATCATGTGTCGGTTTAGACAGCAACCCAACATTGAATTTCTGAATCAGGAGAGACAAGATCAAGCAAGATACTATGAAGCTCATGTTACAGATATCGAAAGGAGATTGCATGATATAAGAGGTTGCAGATGTCTTTTCTTGATCAGATACAACCATGATAATTCACAGGTGAAATGAAATTCGTTTTGCCTTTCTTCCCAAATCTTTGCTTGCTCTGTGTTGTATTCTGCAATCTTTCATTATGATAGGAGAGAGTTCGCCTGAAGAGATTATGCTGCCGGCCAAGCTTGTTAGCACGGTTGGTGAATAATTAGCTCTCGGCCAGAACATGCACTCCTGATCTGTTTATTACAGCTTTCAGAAGATGCTTCTGAACGTGTTGTCTTCCCTTTGGTAGCCGGTGATCGGTTACTGCTATTTTGATGGCTAAATGGTTATTGAGAACTGATCTTTATCGATAAGTTGCACCTGAAAGCACCCTATGCCTGATTTTGTTAACGTTAATGGACACTAATTTAGATTATATTAAGGTTTTATGTGTCCAAATGAGTGTTCCTAGTTACATTTAATCAAATTGCTACTTGATGTTCCAATTTATGCCCACAGAATATGCTTCTTAAAAGTTCATAAAACCATCAAAAGCAGTTGTAGGTTTTTTTCTGTCAATTTGGACTCTTTATGCTCTTGAGTAGCTGTAACTTTATATGGTTTCTCGTCATATTCTCTTGCCTTCAAAATAAATATTTAGCTTTCGGGGTATTGCAAAAATAAAATAAAGTGAAATCTATTCAATATTTTATAGAAAACGCGGAATTTCGTTCATCTAAATCGAAATTTTAATTTGGTCAGACTTATTAAGTTACATGTGTTTCGATAATTCTTATTAAGTTTAAATAATTGTCAATTAGAAGATATGCTGGTTTACAATATATATTCAATCTAGTTGATTATTAAAATTATTAAAAAAAATAATAAAAAGAATGGTTTTTCACTTCATAAAGATTGAACTAAGGGGGTAAACAACTTGCTAAATGTTGGTTCTCACAAATAAAAAGGAACCAAAAATCTCAATGCATAATAGCACATCCCTTTTTGGAAATTCCTAAGTTGCATTTCTTACCCTTTTGAAATTTACTAAACTCGCATTGGTTGCTTCCTTATAGCTATAATAACAATCTCGTTGGCCATTTTGAATTTTTTATTTTAATTTGATGAATTTATGTATAGTGTATTTAATTTTTAATTAATTATCTTTATAAGAGTATAATTAATACATGTGTCGTGTATTCATGAAGTGGACTAGGAGATGGAATTTTGAATAAAATAGAGGATTTAAACTGATGGTGAAGGAATAATTAAATTTTCACTTATAATTTTTTTGGAAAATTGGGATATGTTAGTCTAATTTGGAAGGTCCTTCTTCTTTTTTTATTTTAAAAGAGAAAAAGATTTAGAAAAATAGATTAAAATATTCATTAACCAAAATCTACTTGATGTTAATAGTTAAAAAATAGTAAATTGATCATAATACGAAAAATGAATTTGTCCAGGGTCACATAAATTAATAATCAATTTTGAACAACAATGAGGGTAATGTCGACGAGATGAATATTATATCATAAAAAACAAGCAAGAAAAATAGTATATCATTAAATTCGTTCAAGAAAGATAAGCATATAACAATTATATCGAGTCGAATCCAAAATATTGAGTCGATGGATTAATTGGGCCAAAATCAAGTAATATAAGTCAAATTAAATTTGTATCTAAATTTCATGTGCATAATTTAAATTTTGCTATTTATGCAATTGATTCATTTTATATATTTCAATATTGAAAATGAAATAAAACTCCTTATTTATATCTAGCTTCTTCTTGATCTCATCAAAATATGTTTTTATCAAATGTATGTGTAATTTTCTTAATCCACATATAAATATAATCTATAAAATCATTATAATGAACAAAATGATATTTAAAAATAACAAAGAAATGCTTTTTATCTCTTTAAATCTTGCAATTAATTTAATTATATTCACGTATCTTAATAACTTTTATAACAAAGAAAAAAAAATAATTTCTTGAAGCAAAAACTCAAGCTTTGTTTGGTTATATTTCTTTAAAATAATATTATTTTGAGGAAATATAATTAACTACATCTCTATTTTTCTCCCAAAATATATATTCTTTAATATATATACATTATATATATTATTATTATTATTTTAATATTAAAAAAATTATTTAACTTAATTTTTATTTAAAAAATTTAATAAAAAATATTAATTTAACTATTACAGTAAAATATATCTTTCTTAAAATATAAATAAATATCAATTTTTTTAATATTTTTTAATAATTTATTATTTTAAAATATATGATAAATACATAATAAAAAAAAAAAATAACCAAACATTCCTTAGCAAAATAAGAATATTATTTGCTTTCATAAATCATAGAGTCATCTGTTGCCCCTTCGCCAATTTTCATATTCTACTTTTCTGGAAACACTGTCATTTCCCCCCAATTTCTCAATCGTCAACCCTAATTTCCTAGCATTTTCCCTCTCCTGACTTTGAAAAACGGGATTCAATATTGTCGTTCATTCTTCTTTTTCTCTTTATTTCCTCCGTTCTTACTGAAATTTGCGTCTTGCCCAGCAATCTCAGAGTTGATGAAGGAGAATTCGCGGATTTTACGAGAGTGTTGATGGACGGTTATCGATATGCCTCAACTGCGTAGCGGAGTGCGCAGAGGCCGCCGACCCGCTGCTGCCGCTCCTCAACGCGTCCCCAATAAGGGAAAAGCCCCAAGTGAAAAGGGAACTGGGCGAGCTGCCGGAAAACGAACAGCAGGGAAGAGACATAATAAGGCTGACAGTGGTGATAAGGAGAAAGAGGTTTTGGTGGTTGATGATGGTCTCGGTGATAAAGGAGAAAGAAATGATGACGTTGCTTTGAGGAAAACTGAGGACAATAATAACGGGGTAAAGGAGGTGGGGAAAGAGATAGCCGAGAAGAGGATGGATGAGTGTGATAGTGGTGGGCGCGGAAGCGATAAGGGGTTGAGAGCTGAGGAGGAGGGAAGTACTGCCCCTCTCCCTGAAAGGGTTCGTTATATAAATCTTCTTAGAATGTTCTACATTTCATATATGCAGACTGTGAAGAAGTTGTTGGTTGTATAATGAATTTGTTCTCTCTCTATGTGTGATTGTGTGGGTTTTGGGACTAGGAGCTTATATCGGGATAAATGTGTGATAGCTTTTACATTTTAGAGATGGGCCAGATGGTGGATTTAGGGGGTTGAAGATTTGACTTTTAGTTATCTTTTGACATGCTGTCAGCCTAAAATGAATTGAGTTGGTTTCTTCTGGGTTTTAAGCCTGTATACAAATATACACATAGGCGTGTATGTGTGTGTGTAGGCTTTAGCCTTCTATATATGTATAAGATATCTAAATTTGTTTCTTTATGTTTAATTGTATTTCGGCATGCACTATAAGTTTTGTAGATTAAGGGCTGTAGGTTGTTAACTTGTTTATGGCTTGGAATTGGTTGTTACTATATGTGTATACACTCAAACAAACTAAATTTGTTTTATTTTTAAATTGGTTTTTGGTATGTGCTATAATTCCTATAGACTATGGATTGTGGTTATTAACCTGCTAATGGAATGGTATTGGTTGTTATTATGTGTTGATATCTCTTGTTTGGGTATTGAAGGGAAGTTGTAGATGCTTTGCTGTCAAATGCGAGATTCTCTATTTCAGTGTTTTTTGCATCAATTGTGCATTTCTGGAAAGTTTTGTTGATTCGATTATGCGTTACATTATCTCTTGAGTATCGTCTGGGAAAGTTCTAATTTTTACTGGCTTTAATAAAAAAAGAATTTTTTCTTATTTGACTTCCTAGGCAATCTGCCTCATGTTGCTAAGTGGAAAAACAAACATAAAAGTTCTGGTCTTATGTAAGGAAGTTACATCTTGCTCCTAGACGATTCATTTATGCTCATAGGCCGCATGATTTTCTTCAAGGTTCTGGCACCTGCAACTAGATTGTGTTTGAAATTCATTTATGGTTAAATTTTGATTTCCTGAAGAATCTGACTGAGATCTGGTGGTGGCTTACCCTATCATGTCCAACATAACTGTTTTGTTAATTAGTATCTAATTTACCTGCTACAGGTCCAGGTTGGTGGTTCTCCAGCTTATCGAATTGAGAGAAAACTGGGGAAAGGAGGGTTTGGACAAGTCTATGTAGGTCGACGAATCAACCCTCCCAATCCGATTGAAAGAACAGGTCCAGGAGCTGTAGAGGTGTGTACTTGGTCCTGTTAGCTGCAACTCTTTGATCTTCTTCGGTGGGGGTATATAAGACTTAAAGAGTCTTTATGTCTTTATAGGTTGCATTGAAATTTGAGCACCGGAGCAGTAAAGGATGTAATTATGGACCACCTTATGAATGGCAGGTCTACAGGTGAGAGATTTTTATATTTTTATTTTTTTGTGTGTGTTGGGGGGGGGTTGAAATAATAAATAATAAATTGCAGAGATGCTTTTTCTGTTAAAGTTACAAAGGATTGACTGAACAGTTTCTTGTGTTCTTCTTTAGCGCACTCGGTGGCAGTCACGGCATTCCACAAGTACACTTCAAAGGACGTCAAAGTGACTACTATATTATGGTATGTGTCTTAAATACAGCATTCTTCCAGACTTTTTTCCTTATTTGTTTTTTCTCTTTGGGTGTAAACAACTCTACATTCTTTGCAGGTTATGGATATGCTTGGTCCTAGTCTGTGGGATGTTTGGAACAACAATTCTCACACGTCAGTCACATTTTCCAACAAATGAAAATTTAGATTTGTGTTCATTCTGGTTTCCTGTGTAACCTTTCATCTAACATCTAAATGTCCTTTGCAGAATGTCCATAGAAATGGTTGCGTGCATTGCTATTGAAGCCATCTCCATTTTAGAGAAGTTACACTCCAGAGGGTAATTTTTCAATAAAATTTCTTCCAATTGTGGCTTTTTAGGGGCATGGTTTGATATTTGATACCACTAATGCTATGAAGTTCATATATTAACTCGAGGCATTTCAAAATTACTATATTGCTTGACAGACTAATGCCATGCATAAAGTATTACCATTGCCTTTATTTTATCTCAAGATATGTTATTTCTCATTTATTTCCTTGCTGCGAGCCCTGCAGATATGTGCATGGGGATGTGAAGCCAGAGAACTTTTTGCTCGGTCCACCTGGAACCCCTGATGAGAAAAAACTTTTTCTAGTTGATCTTGGATTGGGTAATGCCTGTTTAATTTGAAATATATACACAATTTTATAACGATAGTAATCCTTATCAGTCTTTCCTGGTGCTGAAATTGCAGCTGTTCGGTGGCGTGATAATACTAGTGGCCTTCATGTTGATTATGATCAACGACCGGATGTATTCAGGTGAGCTACAATTCCAATTTCTTCTCCCTGTACTGTTGACACTAATTCCCTATCAACTTAAATTTCTTATTGATGCGTGAAAATATTGGTTTCTGTAGAGGAACGGTGCGCTATGCCAGTGTGCATGCTCATCTTGGAAGAACTGGTAGCCGTAGGGATGATCTAGAGTCCCTTGCTTATACGCTAATTTTTCTTCTCCGTGGCCGGCTTCCTTGGCAAGGGTATCAGGTTGGTGGTTGTGGATCAGAAATATAATTTTTATTTTGAACATTTCACTGGTGATGCTTACACTACATTCTATTTAGGGTGAGAATAAAGGCTTCCTTGTCTGCAAAAAAAAGATGGCAACTTCTCCAGAAGCTCTTTGTTGCTTCTGCCCTGCACCTTTTAGACTGTTTGTTGAGTATGTTGTTAACTTAAAGTTTGATGAAGAGCCTAATTATGCAAAATATATATCCCTCTTTGATGGAATAGTTGGTCCAAATCCAGACATCAGGCCCATCAATACCGAAGGTGCTCAGAAGGTGTTCTTCAAATTTTACCATGCACGTGTTAAATTTTTCAAGCTTGTGGAATTTTTGGTTTTATTGTTATTAAATATACTTCTGCATTGTGAAGCTCATATATCAAGTTGGACATAAGAGAGGACGGCTTATGATGGGCGATGATGATTATGAGCAACCAAAGAAAAAGGTCCGAATGGGGATGCCTGCTACACAGTGGATTAGTGTGTATAATGCTCGACGGCCTATGAAGCAAAGGTATCATGGTCTTGCTCTTTAAGTTTCTTCTGGTATTTCAAAGAGGAAAAAGGAGTTCACCCTACATTTGGTCTATTAGATATCATTACAATGTTGCGGATGTTAGACTGGCTCAGCATATTGAGAAAGGAAATGAAGATGGACTATTTATCAGCAGCGTGGCATCTTGTTCAAATCTGTGGGCCCTAATTATGGATGCAGGGACCGGTTTTAGTGCTCAAGTTTATGAACTGTCTCCTTATTTCCTTCACAAGGTCTCGTAAATTCTTTTGTATCTGTTCTTTTTAAGCTTAATATGGCTTTGCCGCTAACTTCACATTATTATGTGGCATTTCATGAACTTGGGCCAACTATTTTGGTTCTTTTAAGGCATGTTGACTTGCAATTTAACTAATTACTAACCATTGTATTAACTGCAGGAATGGATCATGGAGCAATGGGAGAAGAACTATTACATTAGTGCAATAGCAGGGGCTAACAATGGGAGCTCATTAGTAGTTATGTCAAAGGGTCTGTGTCTCCATTCAAGACTTAAAATATTTTCTGATTCAATATATGATTCAGCTATTAGTTTCTGAATGTTTTTAATTTAAAAAATTTACAGGTTCCCAGTATCTGCAGCAGTCATATAAAGTTAGTGAATCATTTCCATTTAAGTGGATCAACAAAAAATGGAGAGAGGGATTCTATGTCACTGCCATGGCTACTGCAGGAAATAAATGGGCAATTGTAATGTCTCGTGGAGCAGGGTTTTCAGATCAGGTAGACTGCAGTCATAGTCACTTTTTGTACTATTGCTGCTTATATTGATCCACAATAAATCCATAAATATATTAAACCATTCATTTCCATTCATCTGCTTCAGGTTGTGGAGTTGGACTTTCTTTATCCAACTGAAGGTATTCATAGAAGGTGGGATGCTGGCTACCGTATCACATCAACTGCCGCAACATGGGATCAAGCAGCCTTCGTTCTCAGCATTCCCCGACGAAAACCTTCAGATGAAACACAGGAGACACTTCGGACTTCTGCCTTTCCAAGTACACATGTTAAGGTTGACTCTTTGTATTCAATTTTATTGTTCTTCGCACTTTTTCTCCCTGGTTTGTGCTTAGTTTGCTCATTGTTACTTGCAGGATAAATGGGTCAAAAATCTTTACATTGCATCCGTGTGCTATGGCAAAACTGTATCTTGAGGCATCATATTCTTATTGGGGATTCCTTAAGAGTGCACAAGAGGATTAATCCCTCTTCATTGAGCTATGAGTAAATCCCAGCTTTTTCTCTATTGGAGAATGAGACACCTTTTCTTCTGGGCCAAGCTGGCTGATTGGGTTGTTAGGACCTTGTTGTATACTTACTCTTACAATCAAAATATGGAATTATGTGCACTAGACTGCAATTGTGTCTAATGTAAGTTTTGGATCTCCATCAGTTGTACTTCACTAATTGCTTAATGTTTGTACAGTATCGAACAACAATTACTTGAAGGCAGAGTGCAGCGGCTATATTTTGATTGTGACTGTATTACGATACATACAATTAGATTTTGCAATAAAGGTTGGATGTTGTCAATTAAATGCTCATTTCTTGTTAAATTCTCATTTGTAATTTTTGCTGAGCCATGATTGTGTGGAATAGGAGATTGACTTGGGAGTGGTCTTTACCAGCCTGAAATGCTGAAGTGAAGAATTGTGGTTATTTAAATGTTAATTATCTTTTGCAGTGTTTCTTTAGCATGTTGGGAATGTATATTTATAGAATAGACAGCACACTACGAAAGACATCGTTATTTATTTTCTGGTGATCTAGATTTTTCATCAAAATTAATTCTCTTTTGTGCAAGGGAGTTATAATTAAGTGACCAAGAACATATTATCTACCTTGTATTCTTCTACTAGAATGTATCTGTATTTGCTAATTTATGATGCCTTGTCAGGTGATATTCATCTGCAGATGATAATTTTTTCTTTTCCAAAAAATTCTATTTTGGTAATTTATTATGTGAACCACCCATTATTTAGGTTGAGGTTTTTGGCAAATTGACTAACCCATGTATCAATTACTTTCTAGCTGCAGTTCACTATGCCTGAGTTGCTTTCTGCTAACTTATGGTTGCTCATATTCTGAAATCTGTCATTTTATTTTCCTTTTGTTTTAGTAGGCAGCTAATAACATCCATGCTGGGTTAAGTTATTTATCTTGTAGATTGGGAATTCTGGTATTGCATTATTTTGGTCATAAATTTCATGTTTGAAATTTGTGCTGCTATGGTATACTGATCTTAGTTTAAGTTCGGTGGTAAAAAGAAAAAGGAAGTATTGAGCCTTTTATTCAGGGCAGCTTGTATTACAGGAATCAATGGTCTTCTTTCTGCACTGAGTGGATTTCACAGAAATTTTCAAACATTTTGCTGTAGTGTTGCTATTCCATATCATTCTTCATTTCTGGGATATGGTGCGCTCTATGATATTGTTTGTGCAGTTACATGGGTCAAAATTGATTCATGGGACGATGCAAAATTGTAGCAGGAAAAGACTTTCATCTCTGCTATCAGCTTCCTGAATTTCAGTACTCCACTCTCAATTATGGAGTGGACGGGAAGTCCATTGAGGAATACGACTAAGACTGGTATGATTTCCATGTCAATGCTAGTCTCTTAGTTTTCTCATGTGATGCACCATTTTTGTTAGATTATAGATCTGTTTGTGGATTTGATCTAATGTTTGTGTTTTCCAGGGCTCACTCAGAACCTCAAGCCATTCTTTGTTTTGCCAATGATTAGAGAGAGCGTGTAAAAAACCAAAAGCCAGTGAACTGGTTTGTGCTTTGGTATACAAGTTCAATTGTTATTGCTACCTCTGTGCTGATTGTGGACCAGTATATCTTGAACATGGCTAGTCATGTTGGATCGGTCTAAGTGGCTGGTTCCTTGTTGCTAAACTGACCAGAACTGCTTATAATAAAATGTGCTAAATGTTTTGATTCTTCCTGTTCTTGTAGGCACACACAGTCTATAATGTCCTGTTTTTGAAGTTACTGTTGCTTGTTAGAGTATGTAGGAAGCTGGGGCACCACAAATCTTCAATGCTAATCATGCTGGACATAGTGTGTACCTCAAATTGTGCAGGTAACACGTGAATAGTGTTTTCGTGTCGTACAAATATATTAATGCTGCATTTATTTGAAAGTCTTTCATCTCAGTGTCCGTGTTTTTATCATGCTCCTTTATTTTATTTTTGTCTTCCCCTTATTGAACAATGAATGAACTTGCCTCAAATCAATATTTGTCCACTTTCTTTGATTTGTATGTCAATAATTTATTTATCATGTGATTAACTTGAGATCAGCCAAAACTGAAGATAAAGTATTCAACTGAATTGTGAAATGTTGGATCTGAATATGATTTTTTATTATAAGGTGAAATATTGACATCATTATATATAATTTAATGATGCATGATCCTCTTGAATTATATTGAAATGGGTGACATAACATGAGCGAATACTTGTTAATAAACCTTCTCAAGATCATGCACTTGTCTTTGGTGGCTTGCCATTCTTTTCTCCTTGTATCTGTTTTCCAACAAAACTCTCTATTTTCCTTTCATTGTTTTTTCCCCTTTTTTGTCCAAAAAAAAGCATTAGTGGCAGCAGAAACCGGCCTACTCAAGTGGGCAGGAAAAGTCACAGCAAAAACTACACAAACCGACAGCTGAGAGGTGTGGCCTCTAGTGGAAGATTTTTGCAGCTTCATCAAGTAGCTTCCAATCATTGATACATGCTACAAAGTCGTAGTGCCGATAGCCGGCCCAGCATTATCTGCCACTGCTTTCCCCCAGTGCCACCACAGCTGGGCGGCGGCGGTGCCATGAAAAGTTGCTAGCTGTTGACCCAATCAGTAAGTGCTTAAGCTGTGAAGTTTTGGACAACATGGGATTAAAGTCCTATGAATCAACTATAAAAGTAATCACTTATTTTTCAAGCTTAATACTGATGGATCATCAAACGGGAATCCAGGTTTAGCGGCTGCTACGGGTATCCTCCGTGACCCTTGCTGATAAGTCATCTTCACATTCCAGCAGTCTATTGGCTCCAAGACCAACACCTTTGCAGAACTGTTTGCCATCACGAGGGGCCTCCAAATTTGTGATGAAAGAAATATTGGGAACATCCTTGGAGACAGATTCTTTGACAGCCGTTCACCTTATCAACAAAAGGGAAGAACATCATTGGCCACTTGCAGATATTCTTGATAACATACAGCTACTGTCCCAGCGCCTTAATGCTACATTCTCTCACATTTTCAGGGAAGCCAACAGTGTTGCTGACTGCCTTGCCAAAGATGCCAACAGTGTTGCAACTCGCCGATCTACCAAAAAAAGTCAAGTCCCTAATTAGAATGGAAGAGCTTCAGTTTCCCTACTTCAGGTTCAAATAACTGTCTCTTTAGGGGGCCTCCATGTACAGTATTTCCATAGGTTGACAGGATTTATGTTCGTTATCAATGTGTAGCATCTTTTTGTCTATTCTTTTGGGCTATGTCGCCTTGGAATGGTTTTGTTGTCTTTGGAACATGTAAGTGCTCAACATTGTAATCAGGCCTTTTTTTATGAATATACAGGTTGAGTCCTTCGCCTTAAACCCCCTGCTTCTTGCGGTTTCTATTACAAAAAATAAAACAATAAAAGTAATCCCAATTAAGGGTGGAGATGATTTGCATAGTTGCTGATCGAATGGTCATTTGTGGCTGATCCAGTTGAAGGTTTGAGTTGTGAAGATATGGTTCATTATTTTGATTAGAGTCTTCAAGGCTTGGCAAAGAATATGGAGAAGGCTTTTCGAATCCAGTACTTGGCCATATTTTGATTTTCATGGGATTTTTCTCTTTTTAGGTGGGCTATAGTACAAAGAGACAGTTTGTACTCATAATAATGAAGAAAAATATTTTGGTGATGAATTCTTCATAAATATTACATTGATACATGAGTTTTGTTGTAAATATTAATATAAATTGCAAACTGATGAAATATGGGATTGAATCTATTTAGGTTGTAAAAATGCTCAAAATATGTTGAAAACACACAAGCACTCGAACCAAGGAATTTACTGATTGCTTAGATTCTTGCCCAAAGTACTAAGAGGATGTTTGGGATGAACTTATAAGCTCCTTAAAATATTTATAAGATGTTTGAGAGTTTATAAAATGTGAGAAAGTGTGGTAAATTTTTTCAAAAAAGAGTTTATAAGCCTTTGAAATAAGATGTTAGGAGTTTATAAGTTTTTTTTAAAAAAGTAATGAGTGCTTAACTTGTTTTGAAGATTTTAATAAATTAGTTTAATTTTAATCATATTAATTACAAAAATACTGTTACTAATATCTTATAAGCTTTAAAATATTATTTTTTAAAAAAGATATATCTTATAAGATCTAAAAACATCTTATAAGATGTAGAAACTTATAAGTCCTTTTAAATAAAATTAGTTAAACATTCTCTTAATGAGACTTTAGTTTAAAGAATAGAGATTGTGTATACATTTGTATTTAAAAACATTTCAGAAGATTTTAATTTTAAGAATTTTGATAGTTTATTCTTGTGTTTGGGAGCATCAGAAACATATATTTGTGTTGACATCACTTCTTCATTTGTTGTCGCTCTTTTTTTTTTTTTGTATTAATTATATATACACATACATTTCGAATATTTTCGATTCAATTTTTTTGTTCCCAAATTTTTCATGGAAAAAAATTGCTATTCACTCTCTATTGAGAAATCTTTCTTCCAAATCACAACATAAAAACTATTTCCACTATTTTTCTTTGAATCTTGATCGAGATGAGTTTTAAGTTTATTTAGATGTATAGCCATTAGATTATGGCTTCATGTACCATAGATTTTTATATTGCTGCAACATCCATTTTTACTACGTCGTTGTAATGGAGAATTGATGCGAGAAAGAGACTTTCATTATCAGTTTTTGTATTTTTTTTATTGAATTTAACTAAAAAAGTTTGAATATCATTCAATGAAGCATCATAAAACTTATATAAATCTACTTAGACTAAACTAATTTTTTCAACACATCTATTTAAATTTTATTCCATCACTTACATATACACAATTTCATTTATATACTTTCACAAACTCAAACTGAACTCAAACTCGAATTCGAATTCAAACTCCGACTCCACTCCTTTGAAAACACTATAATAAACTACTACACCTAATAAATCACCATATGGCGCACTACCTAGCAAACATCCTTACGTAAGTTAGCTTTTTCCTAGAAATCACACAAAAGTTCACACCATTTTTGCATTGTCCTGTAAATAAGTCCAAGATCAAGCTAATACTGAGCATGGAGTTCACAACTTTTGACCTCCAAACAGTTGCAATTTCCCTGTCACTTTCCAAAGCTAGTCAAAAGAGCCACTAGCACTTAGGTAATATCAGACACAAAAAGCGAAGGCTTTTTCCCAACATATGAGCCATGCCAAGCTGATACCCACAAATTCTTACCCAAAATTTTCCTCCCAGACCTTCCTTCTATTTATATAAACAGTATCCCTCATAAGTTCTTGCCCTCAAACCCCACTATTCTTCTTCACTTCTACATAATCTTCAAATAAACTTTAGCTTCTGTTCCAAATTCAGCTTTTCTGTAGCAGATATTGTTTCATGCTTACACAAATATTTTTTTTGGTAAACTTTATTCATATGTATCTTCATATTCATGATATGATTTTGCGACGTAATTCAACATTTAGTTTGTGTATAGGAATGAATTAAGAGGTTTTTAATTCTATTGTACTTTTGTAGATTAATTTAATCTGATTCTGGGATTTCTTTCATGCAAAAGTACTCATGTAAGAAAGCAGATTATAGATCTTCTCTACTCATGCTACCCATGTTTTCTTGTTGTTGCTTTTGCTGTTCTAATGATGATAGCAAATGCCATTTTCATTTGTCTATGAATGAAAGGTTCTTTCATAAAAATATTTCTTTATATATGTTTTCACTTCTTTGCTGGATTTTTTTGATAACTAGCTTATATTATCATCTCTTTTTTTTGGCAGGAAATGAAGGATTATCCATCTTAGCTGAAAGTTGCTTAGCTTTTCGAAAAAGCCCGGCTTGAGCTTATCAGAAAAGTTTCAGTTGTAAATGATAAAGAAAAGAGTGAAAAGAGACAGAATGTTAATCAGGTTTATGTTCATATTTATCTTCATCATCAGCTTATTCACATGCAAAGGATCTGAGCTCGAGCTCGAGCTGCTTTTATCCATGAAAGCTTCAGTAGAAGATCAACTTCAGTCTTTAAGCAGCTGGAATTCATCTGTTTCTTTCTGCCAATGGAATGGAATCACCTGTTTCAATTTGTCCCACGTGTTGAAAATCGAGCTCCTTGGAAAGAACTTGTCTGGAAGAATTTCAGAATCCATTTTCAGATTGCCATATATTCAGACCATTGATCTATCCAGAAACCAGTTCTTTGGAGAAATCCCGAGAAATTTATCATCTTGTTTTTCTCTCAGATATCTCAATCTAAGCAGCAACAACTTAACAGGGCTCATCCCCAGTGGCCCTCTTCCAGTTCTTGAAAAGCTGGATTTATCAAATAATCTGTTGTCCGGAGAAATCCCACAAGACATTGGATTAATATTTTCAGGCCTCAAAGTTCTTGATTTTGGTGGGAATTCTTTGTCTGGTAGCATTCCAGATTCAATAACGAATATGACAAGATTGGAGTTCTTGACTTTGGCATCCAACCAATTGACTGGTGAAATTCCAGGAAATTTAGGCCTCATCAAGAGTTTAAGGTGGATTTATTTGGGATATAACAATTTTTCGGGCCAGATCCCAAAAGAGATTGGTTTTTTGAGATCTTTAAATCATCTTGATCTCGTCTGCAACAATCTCACAGGTGAAATCCCTTCATCTTTAGGCAATATCACCAATCTTCAAAACCTTTTTCTGTTCTTCAATAAACTAACCGGTCCAATTCCAACTTCCATCTTCAATCTCAAGAAATTAGTTTCCCTGGATTTAAGCGACAATTCCCTGTCAGGTGAAATTCCTGAACAGGTAAAACAGCTGCAGAACCTGGAAATTCTCCATTTATTTTCCAACAGTTTCACAGGAAAAATCCCAAATGCTTTATCTTCCTTGCCTCATCTCCAAGTTCTTCAGCTATGGTCCAATAGATTATCAGGCGAAATCCCAAAGGATCTTGGAAAATATAATAACCTCACTGTATTAGACCTTTCCAGCAATAATATCACAGGAAAAATCCCAGAAAATCTGTGTTCATCAGGTCGGCTTTTCAAGCTTATCCTCTTCTCAAATTCCCTGGAAGGTGAAATCCCAAAGAGTTTAAGCCATTGCAGAAGCTTCCAACGAGTTAGAATCCAGAAAAACAGGCTTTCCGGGAAACTACCCCTGGACATCACAAAATTTCCACTGGTTAACTTTCTTGATATCTCCAGCAACAATCTTTCCGGCAGGATTGATGACAGAAAGTGGGATTTCCCACAGCTTCAAATGCTTAATCTGGCGAAAAATCAGTTTTCCGGCCACCTGCCGGATTCTTTTGGCAGCAAGAAGCTTGAAAACTTGGACTTATCAGGTAATAATTTTTCAGGCAGCATCCCAGAAAGCTTTGGAGGATTTTCGGAGCTGTTGGAACTGAAGCTTAGTGAGAATGAACTCTCGGGTCGAATTCCAGATCAGTTGTCTTATTGCAAGAAGCTTGTGAGCCTAAACCTCAGCCACAATCATCTTTTTGGAGAAATTCCTGTTAGTTTTTCATCAATGCCAGTTCTTGGACAGCTTGATTTGTCTGTAAATGAGCTGACAGGCGAAATTCCATCTGACTTAGGGACAGTGGAATCGCTTGTTGAAGTTAATATTTCTCACAATCATTTCCATGGGAAGTTGCCCTTCACAGGGGCATTTCTTGCCATCAATTACAGCGCAGTTGTCGGTAATAACCTCTGTGGTGGTCAGAAAATTACAGCTGGTTTGCCGGCCTGTAATGGTTTCAAGAATCGGATTCTTGTTTTTTCATTAGCCTTTCTACTTCTCTGCCTGATGGTCCTTACAGTTGTTGTAATTTTCGTCGCTATGAGAAGAAAAGAAATCAAATCGAAGAGAGTGGAAACTGAAGATGGTGCCACTTGGGAACTTTCGGGAAAACTTTCAAGAAGGCTAACAATTAAGGATATCGTTTCGTCTGTAAGAGAAGAAAATCTTGTAGCTAGTGGAAGAACAGGTTTGTCTTACAAAGGCAAATCTACCTTAAACAAGAAGCAATTCTTTGTTAAGAAAATTGTTTGTGGGATGGAATGGTCTGAAGAAGTGTATAATAAATTAAACCATCCAAATATTGTGAAGCTGCTGGCAATATGCAAATCAGAAAAGGGTTGCCTTTTGGTGTATGAATATATAGAAGGGAAGGATTTGTGTGAAGTTATTGGAGGGCAGAACTGGGAACAAAGGCTCAAAATTGCTGCTGGAATTGCTAGAGTTCTTAAGTATTTGCATTCTCATTTTTCACCTGGGATCATAGTTGGTGAAGTTTCAGCCAGGAAGATCATGGTGGACGAAAAAGATGAAACCCACTTGAGATTAAGTCTTCCTGGGATAATTAGTGCTTGTGCAGACAGCAAGGGTTTGATCTCTTCTGTACATGTTGCTCCAGGTACGTACTTGACAAATGTACAATTGTTTTGCTTGCTTAATTAATCCATCCATCCTATTTCCTACAGTCATATGCAATAATCACCTCAAGTCAAATATTAAAGTTTATTCGCGTTGAAATATTGTTTCATCGGGATGATGTGATAATTTTTTTCACATTGGAGGAATTGGTGTGTTGAAACAATTTATAAATTCCTTTGTGAATTTCACCCTTCAAAACATTTTGGGCAAAATCCCACCAATAATACGTGTGGATAATACCTCAACAAGGCATTGTTCTATCAATATGGTGAAAATATTTTATTCTATATCGAAGGAGTCGAGATGCTGAAACAATTAATAAGTTATTCTTTGAGTCTTAAACTTTAAGACACTTAATGCATGTTGATGGAATATCTTTATATTTGACAATGAATTTATTCATTATCAATATTTTGATATATCACATCGCCAGACTCAGTTTTGACCCTGATGGGGATGATGCCAGCCAAAACAACCTCGATTGCATCAATTCAAGTCCTAAATGAGGGTGGATTTGAAGCTGAAGGATACTCAAATAAGTTTGAAAATATTCTCCTTTAAAAACAAAAAATCTTGATATATCATGCATGAATACTAAGAAATCTTTCTTTTTATTTTTGCCTGAAACCTGCAGAAACTAAAGGATCAGGAGGCATGACAGAAAGGAGTGACATCTACGGATTTGGGCTACTCCTAATCGAACTCCTGACAGGAAAATCTCCGGCGGATGCCGAGTTTGGGATCCATGAAGATATCATTGAATGGGCTAGATACTGCTACTCAGATTGCCACCTTGAAATCTGGGTTGACTCAGTTATCAAGAATCAGGCACTAAATAATCAGCCCAACCAAATTATTGACACCATGAATCTCGCCCTGCGATGCACCGCCGGTGATCCGGCGGCGCGGCCGTCCGCCGCCGATATAGTGAAGACTTTAGAATCAATTATGATATCTAATTCTTGTCTTTCATCAAGGTTTAAGCCTTTTTTCTCTTAGCATGTAGTATTAATTTGGTTCTTGTTTGTTTCTTTGGTTAAGTCCATATGGTTGTCATTAATCCTTTTCTCCTCACCCTTTCTCTCAAACTCCTTTCTTTTTTTATGTTTCCCTATTTCTTTTTGTTTGATCTAAGGCTAAAGTGATTGTTAATGAGTCTTGTGATGTTGTAATGATCATGCTATTGTATAATAGTGGAAGAGTTTTAAGAATTTCAAAATACTTCAGCGCGGGACCGAGTTAGAATTTTTTATTATGAAGTGAAATTGAATTACAAAAAATATAATATTTTGTAAATTTGAAATGATAAAGAAAGACAATCACAATTATAATTTAAGAAAATACAAAACTATAATATTTTTAGATTTTGATATAAAAAATCAAATTCCAAAATTTTGAGGAGGTCACTGCCTCTTTCAGTCACTCCCTTGCCTCTGTCTCTATGCTTTAGCGTATTGTGATGAATTTGATCATTTGAATCAGTCAAATTTTGATCATTGATTCAAAATGATGTCAAGGTTGAATATTGTGCTAAACCATTCGTTATGTATTTGATTGCCGACACCAAATATAAATACTTAGGCTTATTACATTTTATTGGTATGTTATCCAAATTCATTGAATATTTATTTATTTTTTCAACTTATCTTTATTTACCTGAAGGAAGGACAAGATTTATTCATAAATAATGATAAATGGCAGTATTTGAATGATAACTAATAATTATTTACTTCAATATGTTTCCTTTATGAGAGAAGATAATTGGGATGAGTATTTCAAATTGAGACAACTTTTCAAGCATTTCGCTTTCAAATTGTGTGCGTGAATATAAAAGTTAAAAATGCTGCAGCACAGAAGAGAAAACAATTTAAGTAAAGAAGAAGCGAAAAAGGCCATTTTAGTTTTCAACATTTCCAAACGTTGAAAAATTAATTATAGTTTTAAAACTAAAAATAATATTGTGCTTAAATATTTTGTTTGAAATAATTATTAGGATAGGTATATATATTGTTGAAAACTTAGGGAATTAATGTTTAGTTATGTTTTCCCAAAATAATTTTGTTTTGGGAAAATATAATCAAACATATATCCATTTTTCCTTCAAAACACACACATTATATATATACATCATATATATTTTATTATTAAAAAAATTAATCAATTTCTTTTTCATCCCAAACAAGCGTTGATTGACAGCTATAGTAAAAAATATTTTCCCCCAAACATAAGCAAAATTTCATATTTTTCAATAATTCATTTTTTCAAAATATATAATAAAATCACGCAAAAAATATAACAAAACATTCCCTTAAGTAGTTTCTATTTTTTTATACTTAAACGATATGCTTTTCAAAATAAAAGTATGCCTTAATTATTTTAAAATGATAGTAGCTAGGTACTTTACATTAAATTAAATCTGAATTCAATTGACGTGACAATAAATGATACGATAAATTTTAGAAAAAGTTAAAAGCGACATTTTCAATAAAAATACGTATAATTTAATAATTTTTAATTTTTAAATAAAATTATAAATGAAAGTATCTGTGAAAACATGAATAAACGAGCCAACATTTTTGGAACGTGAGTCTTCCCCAACATGCATGCATGCTTGGCCACCAACTTTCATGTGACCCACTTTTCTTTCCACGTTCTAATGATTATTGTGCTTCACAAATTTTGCCCTTTTCAATCCCATTACTTCTTTTTTCTTCTCTTTCGTCTGAAACAATGATAATTGTGAACAAGAACACTTCATTTTTTTCCTTTTGCAGTAGTACTTCAGCACAATGATCACTAGAAGATTCTGTTCATAAAGAAAAGTCTAAGTGGATGAATGTGAATTAGCTGATCGAACAGCTAAGATTTGATGGGATGGATTTGATGTGCGTGTGCGTGTGTGTTTTCTTTTTATTTATTTATTTATTTATTTTAGTTTTATAAATACTATTTTATTTCATTTTGGAAGAGTATTATAGTGTTTGAGATGATTTGTGGGCTGTTTTTCTTTTTCTTTTTATTGATTAAGGTTTCTTTTCATAAGAACAAGATTTTCTATCACTGAGTGTTGGAGAGATAATTACTTCATTCGTGATTGAATTTGACCATCAGATCAGAGATTTTGACATGTTCTACATGTGTGCTGAATTCTTTTATAAATTTACATAAAAAAAAAAGAAAAAAATACGATAAAGAATGGTATTGGACCTTATCCATCTTCTCGGATGAAGCTTTTTTCCTCCACATGCACGTGCATCAAAAATTTATTTTAATTTAAAATTTAGACCTTATACATATATGTGTGTGCGCAACGGCGATATTATTAGATTGATTGACTACTTGACTTATATACATAATTAGGAAAATATTTTAAAATTATAACTTGAAACACGTGAGTACTTTGTTAAAGAGTACTATGTACATATACATACATACATATATGTATATTCAAAAGATTCAAAATACCAATCATAATAACATTCTTTTTCTTTTTATTGATTAAGGTGTCTTTTTATAAGAATAAAATTTTCTATGATGAGTGTTGGAGAGATTATTACCTCATATGTTATTGAATTTGACCATCAAACCAGAGATTTTGACATGTTCTGCATGTGTGTTGAGTTTTTTTTTATAAATTTACATAAATAAAAAAGAAAAAAATACAATAAAGAATGGCATTGGTGCTATAGGATGCAAATATTGGATTTCTTCTAGCATGAAGCTTTTTTTTACCCCACATACACGTACATAAAAAATTTATTTTAATTTAAAGTTTGAACCTTGTATATATGTGTGTGTAAGGACGATATTATTAAATTAATCGAACACTTGACTTATATGCATAAATAATAGAAAAAATACTTTAAAATTATAACTTGAAATGCATGAGTACTTTGTCAAAGAGTACTATGTACATATTCATAGATACATATATATATATATATATATATTCAAAAGATTCAAAATACCAATCATAATTACATCTTGGAGACCATGCAAAAGGCCCTTGTTTACCCTTGAAAAAGTTGGCTTTTGTGAAAAGAGTTTGATCTTTCAATGATGAACATTGCATGGAAGAAAAGAATGTCATGTCTCTCTTTTGTGTTTTCTTAATAGATTTTGGGTAATCATAGTGATTGGATGCACACTTGCAAACCAAGAATGGACATACTCTAAATCAACCCCACTTCAACTTTGAGAAGTTCTTGGTTTTACACCTTTGGAGATATCATCAATTGACCAATGCACTTGGGGTTACTTTGTTTTTGACTCTTGAATGCATGCATGTTTACATAGGAGACTATAAATATTAATTAAGGTGTATTGGACCTTTAAATTTGAAATAATACCCAAATATTTTGATCTTATTAAAGAGATTGAGAAGAAAAATAAAGTGGGTGAATCCTAACTATTTATTTAAGAGTGATGTATAAATTTATTCATAACATACCTATAAATGAGGTAGATGCACCTGAGCAGTTAAGTTACATATTTGATATGAATTTTTGGTGAAAAATGAAATTTAGAACCCATTTTTGTATCAAATTATTTAGTATAAATACATATATGATAGAATTCATATTTGAGAACAACCATAATTAAAATAAGGATCAAAACCAACCAAAAGATCATAGTTAATTTTCATGAAAAATGTTGGAAACCAAGAATGATTTTCTTGTTTTATTTAAAGAAAAAATATAATTATTTTAAAGTTCGAAGTCCTATAACCCTCTAAAGTACATGTTTTCTACTGTTAGGTAGGCGTCGTACCTACCTAACGATTCCAAACTATCATATTATTTTAAGTCAATCTGTATCGTTCAAGAGATACGATTATGAAATAGAGTAAAATATAAATTTGTTCTTATGCAAAAAATGATGACCAAACAAGAAATTGCCAGTCAAGCTAGTTAATATTCTCTTATTCAAAATTCCGCTATTACAAATAATAATTATATTTTAATAATAAATGCCTTTATTTAAATATATTATTCTTTAATATTATGAAACACATTAATAAATAAACTGTAATGACTACAATAATATTTAACTAAAAAAAATCAAGTAATCGCTGTTTGATATGGCTAATGATTTTAGTACTCCATGCATTTAGTTAAATATATTATTTCTTCTTATTATTAAACACATTAATAAATAAATTATAATGATTATAATAATATTTAAATAAAAGAAAAAATTAGTAATCGCTCTCCAATATGGCCAGTGATTGTAGTAGGAAACGCATGTATATAATAATATTATTTCTTATTATTGTGAAACACATTAATAAATAAAATGTAATGAATATAATAATATTTAAATAAAAGAAAAAAAAAAGTAATCGCTATCTAATATGCTATTAGTTGTAGTAAGAAATGCATATATTTAAATACATTATTCTTAATATTATGAAACACATTAATAAATAAATTGTATTGAATATAATGATATTTAATTAAAAGAAATAAAACCAAGTAACAGTTCTCTAATACAACGACTAGTTTTATTAAGAAACACATATATTTAAATATGTCAATATAGCGACTAGTCTTCCTTTATCAAAAGAGGTCAAGTTTGCTAAAAACCTTCTTTACGTGTTACCAGTCTCAATACGTCAGTCGTATCAAATTTTAGATGCATTTTCTCATTGAATAACTTCTGTCAACTAGGTATGAGGCTACTTAACCATCGAAAGCCCCTAAAAAATAACCTTAATATGAACAACCACTAATTAAAGTTGAATTATATGACAAAGAAAGAATAAATTATGTGAATGATACTTATTAAGCTGAAGAAAGAATAGGTAAAATTATTAGTAAAAAGTTGAGAGCAAGCTAAGAGAGGACTCCTTTAAAGTTGATTTTATTTTGACTTATTTTAGCTGAATTAATATTTATTGACATGCACTAGATAGACCACTACAGCTAGCATGGATTATAGTGCCCTCCAGAATCTTGGTCTGGAGAGATTTATCTAACTTTTCTTTTTGCCTGAAGAAACCATGACATCCTAGAATTATAAATTCTTTTAGTGATTAGTACAAGCTTAAGCTTTTTTTATTTCTTATTTTTAAATTTCAGGCAGGCGGATCAGCCTCAATCTGATTTGAGTACATTTTGACGGCCTTGAATCCACTTCCAATTTATGGTCAAGATTGGTAAAACAGAGGCTGCTTCGGCCCTCACATCGTTTTTATTAGGATCACAAGCCCACGCAACTGGGCTCGACGATAATACAAGCTTAAGCATTATAGACACTAACTTTTATGATATTACATCTTGTTCGTATTGAAAGAATCGAGAATTGTTACAAATTATTCTCTTTTTTCACTAGTTTGAATTTTTTTTGTAAGAACAAATTTGTTCATAATTGTAAACGTGGAACGATATTTAGTAAAATTGAACCATTCATATGTGGCAATGAATATGAACATAATCAAAATTATTATTCAATTGTGTGGGAGAAACTGCGAATAATGAATGGTGTATAGATAATTAGTTTATAAATTCTTTAAAATATCTTTTAACATATTGAGTAGTTTATAAGATGTCACAAGATGTTTGGTAGATATTTTTTTAAAAAAAAAATTATAAACTCCTCAAATAATGTTTTAAAATTTTAAAAATTATAAGTTCTTTTTAAAAAAATTTAACTTTCAATATTTTTTTTTTATTTTAACCATATATATTACTTATGAAATCAATATTACTCAATTTTATAAATTTAAAATTTCAAAATGAGATCAAACAGATTATAAACTTTAAAATTATTTATAAAATACAATAATTTTTAAATAAATTTGACCATACACTCTTCCATCACAACTCAAATTCAAAGAAGAGGATGTTCAATCCCTAGCCAATGCACTTTCTAGTATATAAAGGGCCTTTAGATGTTGCAACTTTTGACCACTCAAAGCACAAAAATATGGAGAACAAATCATCATATCTTCATTTCTTGAAATTGGTGTTAGAATTTCAAATTGGGAAGTGGACAATAATTTTGACTTGACATAATAATTTTGACAATGAAAAAACATTAATCCCATGTTTGGATTTTAAATATAATAGAAAAAATTACAAAAATAAAAATATTCAAAAGATGTCATTTCTATAGAAAAAGATTATGCATTCGAAGAATTTGTCGGTCTCAATATTGATTGAATTATCTTTTAAGAATATTTTAATTTAATAAATTGAATCGAATCAAATTAAATTAAATTTTTATTTATCAATAATGATTATTTTGTATCCTCAAAAATTCAGTACAGTTGAAAAAATAGAGGCTTATATAAATAGAAAAAGAGGACAATTCATCATTTAAAGTTAGAAAAAGAAATTCTTTTAATTTTTCTTCATGAAATTTAGAACCAAACATAACACTAAAAGAAAAATAGAAATTAAAAGACGCATGGCACTCAACATAAATTAGAGTACTTGTTATGTCAAATTGTTATAAAGTATAACGTCTATAATATTGGGATAAGGATAGGGCTGTAAATGGATCAAATTTTAATCTAAATTTGATCTGGAATCAATTTGAATTTCAAAATTTTTAACCGATTAAAATATTTGATAGATCGGATTTAGTTGTAAATATTTATAATTTGAAATAATTGGATCGAATATGGAATGAAGCAATCTGCCCCGTTGAAAATATAAATCCAAACTTTAATATTTTTTATTAAATTAATATTCTTATATATAATATTAATAATCATTTTAAACTAAAATTTTTATATTATGTTGGCCTAATATCTGCATTATGCTGTTGATATTGAATCCTAATCTAAAAATAAGTGGCATACTAAAAAATATGTTAAATATAATAATATATAATATTTTATTTATATATATTAAGATAATGTTATATAAGAATTTAGTATTCAAATATTTAACTTTTAGGCCAATATATGATCAAAAAAATTTAAAATTTAAATATGACGTAAATTTACTTGATAAATATAATATTTCTAAAATATTCAAAAGGAAAAAAAGCAAAAAAAATTACGAAATTGTGTCCAATTTTATTTTTTAAATTTTGGATATTGATAAGATTTTGACATATATTTTATAGAATATTTAATTAAATTTAAATATGAATTTTGATAATCGAATTGGATCCGACCCGTTGACAACCCCACACAAGGCTTTTTGAAAGAGAAAGTCCAATATAAATAAGTTGCTAATTTTCAGTTGGGCTGACATTCCTTTGGGCCAGTGGATATTCTTTTATTTTTTAAGTTCTTCTGAATTGAATGTTACACATGGAGGCTCGGATTGGCTCGGATTATCTGGGCCTGTGGCTCGTGTCAAGTAGAATTCTTGGAATGTTTCATAGGCAAAGGATAGTTATGTTTGAGGTCCGTTTAAAATGTGAATTGTTTTAACACAAGCCATAGTGTAGGGTATGAGATGAATGATTATAATTTATCAATAGCTGTGGTACCATGTGATAATACTCAAATTTATTATTAGATATGAAAATTTTATTTTATGTAATATTTTCCCATCAGCACATTTGATACAAAGCTTTATTTTCATGAAATGACGCTTTAATACGAGAATTATCTAGTTGAATTTTATGTAAGTGTAGAATTACTGACTGAATCACTAGCATATTGGCTTGCTTCGAAGAAAAATTAATCTTACTCATTGACGCACTAGATGATGCAACATTTGTTCCACACAAAGACAATTTAAAAGCTTTCAATTACGTTGCAGAAAAACTTCATTTAGACCACTGCCTAGTTTATCAAAACCTTAAGTATAAAACTAAAACTATGAAAGACTATAGCGGAGCTAGAGGTTTTGAGGGATTAATAGGATTCAATTTTTATGTCGTGTATTATTTTGCCAAGCAAACTTATTTATAGGTGTAAAAGGGATGACAAATTTTGAGTTGAGTCGAGTGGAGTCGAGCAAGTTGTAGCACCGATGTCAGTGAAGATGTGATGCACACTTAATTGTTACTTTATCAATATGTTTCAAAATCAATATGGAACAAGTATGGAGCAAGTACTCTTTAATCCATATCTCTTATGCTTATTTCTTCCCTCAATTCACACCTTTTATTCTATGGATTCCAACCAAAGATGACACACATCCAAAGGCCAAAGTTATTCATATACATATAAATATGTATATAATCCATCTCTAAATATATAATTTGATAAAAATTCACTTGAATTTAATTAAGTGCCATTTACAATACTGACCACCTAAGAAAAAAGCTTCTCGCATAATATTCAAATGATGTATATTTTCTTTACCGAGTTGCCAGTTATTGTGATGATTTTTAAGTGAGCCAAAATAAACCTAAATAATTTATTCATACATGGATAATTGTCACGTATTTGTGACCTTATAAATATATACATTGAAAGAGGAACTAAAATTTGTGTAGGCCTTTTACTATGTGAAATTCAACCTTATTCGATAAATATATGTCACACATCTTTACTATGTGAAAGAAGTAGACACATAATGTATAGTGGGACACAAACCAAAACTTTTGGTCCAAACATGGCACATAATTCTTAGAGTTTAAGGTAAGATATATAGGCCTTTCATATGAGGTATCTCATAGCGTAATTAAGGTAGTCAATGTCTTCCTAAGTAAGATTTTTGTATATAATTGTCGGGACGTCTCTTTTTCAGTTCTATTACATGTTAATTAATCCTAATGCTTCCACTTTAGTTTGTGCTTTTAATCCCTTTTAGTAAATAATTAATCCCATCAGACATAAATCTGATTGGGCCAGCAAAAGTGGTACGACCCAACGCTTTAAGAATCTAATGCCCTTTGATGGGAACCTAAGAAGAGTCGAGAGCCATTTTTAACCCATTAGACCATTCCAAATATGGAAATCCAAAGTGATATGTGGGGATGTGAACTTTGATAATGGTTTAGCTTTCCTAATTTTATTTTTCTTATATTATGTTTGGATATTTAAAACTTGAAGCATGTAGTTATATCATTTGAAATAATTTTCTTCAATATTTATTTATTAAACATTTAAGATTTAAATATGATGTCAACGAATTCAGTATAGAGTAAATGCAATAATTAATTTGATTTAAGCCAGTCAGTATTTTGTTTTGGGTCAATCCCTTTTATTTTATTTCGTTTTATTTTTTGTAATAGTAGAATATTGTAAAACTTTTGTAAAGTTGTAGCTCGCTTCACGTTTCAAGCACCTAGCTTCCTTGACTCAATCTCAATATTTATAATAAGAGAAAAATCCTGATAGAATTTAGTTATTTCGGTAGTCCAAACTAGTTCTAAAGTAGAGGATTAGATTACTTTTTTTTAATCAATCCAAAAAGTAAAAGTTTATTATTTTTAAATAAGCTTAAAGTTACCAAGAATCCAATATTACATGGCTAAATGACTCGTAAGCCCCACTTATTATTCAAATACAAAAATAAAAAATAAATTCACATCTATAACTTTACCTTTTGAGCTTAGGAAAACCATTTTCTTGACCAAAACCCTCACAAACTTGGGCAATCCTCAATTTTGAAGAAGTCTACCAAATATTATTTTTCTAAATTCAAAATCTTGAATTGTAAGTAAACACAAAGATAAAGAATAAAGAAAAAAATCATTAAAATTTGCTTCTTGTTTATTTATTTTTATTTTTTTAGCTTTTGATTGAACTCCTTGTAAGTAATATCATTAATGCTGCATATGGATTGTGCAACCCCACTTTGAACTAAAAACTTAAATTATTTATTAAAAAAAATAAATAAATAAAAGAGGGAGAGCATCACTCCCACATGACATGTCACGTGGAGGACCATAGGTGAGGTGAGGTGAGGTGCGGTGCGGTGCGGTGCGGTGCATTATACGCACGTTACACAGAGCAGCACGTGTTCGCACGTTAGAGATATGATCTTTGGACAGCAGGAAGCATCAAAGAAAAGCAGAAGCACCATTCGATGCTCGCCACGTGGCATTGACTACCGTCACTTTTGGCTTTTGACATAAGCATAGGCGGTCACATGAGCGGCTGACACACTCCCCACTATCCGTCACGTGCAATTTGGACATTAGATAGGATTAATTTTTCCCAAAACCATTTGTTTATTTACTAAACAAAGGCAAAGCATAGGATTATCAATCAAGATTAAAAAATTTAAAGGGATCTGCAGGATAGACTAATCCTTCAAGGGAAAGCATAGGGAAGCTTAAGTTCATAAAAAAATTAAAAAAAAAAGGGGTGATTAGATGTTTACTTGAGATACAATTAATTATATGGAGAAATAATATTATCATAAGATGGACATGAAGTGGATGGCTAATACAATGTACTAAGGGGTGGAAATCGACATTTAACCATATTGGAGGGTTTTATTTTATTTTTGTTATAGGAGTATTTTATTGAATATATATCAATAATATTTTAAGTTAGGTGAATTTCTCTTTTAACTTAGGATCGATATTTTGATATTAGAATTGTTTTGGATTTCACTTTAATCAATTTGATTCTTAATAGGATTTTTTATTTTTTTGAAATTATTGCGGTAAAAATATTTGAAAATGACTTAAATAATATCATCGAATACTGAAGTTAGTTAAGATTCAAAATTGATATGTCAGTAAATGCTCAAGACAAACTATATATATAAATGAGTGAATAGTTTGTATTTATAAAATAGTATTATTTATCAAATAATGTAATGTTAAAGTGGCTCAATTTAAGCACATCATAAAAATTATCGAATGGTTTTTGGCCCATCAATTTAAGTTTTACAGATAAAGTGTGAGATTAAAAGTTTGAACCGTATAAACACCCGATATAAATGTGTAATAAAAAAACCACATCATACAAATTAAAGATTACGGCTAGTCGAGCCTTAGGGTCGGCAAATTGGAGCCAAGTAAAAGAAAAGGAAAATAAAAACACAAACGGATCATAAAATGTTTGGAGAATTTGCTTACTTGTAGAGGGCATAATAGACTTTTAATATGCCCACATCAAATAACAATATTGAAAGTTATTTATTTTTCATATTCTTTTAACAATTTTCACTTGTTGCGGTAGAAGAGGTCCGTTATGTACTTTATCCCTTTTTATGATTATATTTCACTAAAAAAATGGTTAATATTCATAAAAGATGATTAATTAATAATTATACATATTAATCCAATATAAACTTTGATCTTGAATTATTTTTAATGAAACTTAATTAAGTTCATTTTGTGATTTTTTCTTAATGAAACTTATTTAAGTTTAGTTTTGTCGTTTACTTTTTTTTT
>JACGDI010005847.1:163111-174271 GCA_014898725.1 Jacaranda copaia
GTCCTTATTAGCATGTAAAATTGCAGCTGTACTAATAAGTACTATGGACGTATTATTTATTAGAAATAATTAGGGACATGCATTGGAAGTTCGATAAGATTTGAACCCACGTTTTGAAAATCAGATCAATGATCGGAAGTTAATTCAGTTTTATTGAAGTATGAAAATTGGTGATAGTCAAAACCAATTAAATAGGTACCGGTTTGATCAATTCAAAAATTTTTTTTTGAAAATTTAAAAATTAATTGTTTTAAAAAATAAACAATGCAAAAAAGAAGAGAGAAATTATGAGTTGAAAGATGATGATTAAAGATTTTAAACATATAATTTTTGAAATATGAATTTATTTTCTTGAAATTTAATAAAATAATAGTTATATGTGAATACTTATTTTTGATTTATTTTTTTATTTTGTTTAATCTCTCTTATATCATATTGAATATTTAGCGTAGAACAATTTATTTTTACATAAAGCTGAAATAAAATAAATTATTATTTAAATTAATGTAAAATATTATTTTTTATTTATTTATAATTAACTAATTGTGAAATAATATTTTTTTCTAAAAAAACATACTTAAAAATCAATAAATTGAAAAATTTTCAAATAATATTCTTTATATATTATTGAAAATTTCATTTTTTGTTAATATAATATTATATATATTTATAAAATTAAATATAATTATTACATCATTATGATGTCATATCGATCCAACCTATAGTCCAACTGATTGAACCAATTAAACTAATAACCAATAACATCATCGATTTTTTATCCAATATGAAAACATTGGTTTGAATCCCTCAAGTTTATATAAAGTTGTAAAACTATATGATTGTTTGCAATGTGGCCTTGACTTTGCCATCTTGTAGTTCTAGGGTTGGTAGCATTGCCACATATTTGAAGCCTATTATTAGCCTATGACTCACAAATAACCCAAAGATAATACATATAGATAGTTATGCAACAATTTGAAATGTAGTTAATAAGGTTATTATAAGAAACCAAAGTAACCTATGTCAAAATCAAATAACAATGAACATATAAATTGGGAGCCAAGACATTTGTTCGCACACTGAAAAATCCTTACTTGCACTTGGGGTTTGTTTTGCTTGTATTCTGTAACTTCAACTCTCAAAACACTTCCAAAGAAGAATGCACATTCGCTCGTGCTACTATAAAATAATATTTCCCCCCAAAGTACCATCAAGATATATTACAACTGTATATATATAACAGCAAGTAACCATTATACACACACACATAAAAACTCAATTAACCCAACAAAAATTGTTTGATGTGACATTTATAGTAAAAATGATCTTGTCTTATTTCAAAAATATTTTCCAGTAACTCTCAAAACAAAAACAAACATCGCATTAACTTACTATGGAAACACATTCTCCCAAAACATTCTTTCCTAAACAACCAAAACACAAGTAACACAACCCTTGATGTTTTCAAACAAGATGTGAATGCTGATACCACACAAGTCCCATGTTGTGCTGACACAACAATAGTGCATGACACTCGAAGTAGGCTAATTAGTTAGAGTAAGAGGTGCTGTAGGGGAACTGATTGCAAAAGAAGGAAAACTGCTCAGCAACAGTCGGACTAGTGGGAATGTTAAGGATGAACCAGGATCTAAGCAAGCATGTGTGTGTCTATGGAAAGGCAGAGAGGTGCGTATGGGTTTCCAGGAAAACAATGCACACATGACACAACAAGAAACTCAATACAATAAATAAGAATTTGGTTTCTTCTCGGAGCTAGAGATAAGCCCACATGCACCAAAGCTTCCGACACTCAAAATCGATCGAATTTCTGGTATAGCCGCCTTTGGCTCTTTCCACAGCACACACAAAGCATAAGCAGTGTATATGCACAAGAATTACTAAGGCTTGATATCAAGAACACAGAGAGAAATAGTGATACATTTTCCATCATGGAAAGCACATCAAAATTCATTAAAATGCACAAATTATCTTCTGCTGTTACTGCAATATAAGCCATTCAAGAGGCAATATGCTGACAGTGAAGTTTTTGAGAGCGCAAAAAAGCAGTTCAATTCAGAGGTATGCCACCATCCAAAGTTAAATCTAGGAATATTGCTTATACAAAGGTGTTGAGAATTTGATTGTAGCTGATAAATGTAAAAGGTATGTTGAAACACATAAGAAGCCATGATCCATGAAATCAAGTACAACTTCTTCAATCTTTAAGAGTTCATCTCTTATCGCGGCACGCAGAGACCTAGTTCTGAAATAAGAAGGAAAACCAATCAAAAGGGAAAAATCATAGGCTGTATCATCTTGGCAAGCTTATACATTTTAAAAACTTGATTGTAAGATCCATCTTCGATCAAAAAAAGAGTAACAAGTTGCTAGAAGCACAAAAAGTAACTGACAACTAATGACATCTTGTTTCTAACAGAAGTTATAAGTGGCAATTGGGGTATAACTGTATAAGTTTTGTGAACTCTGATTTGCATCCTAAGGTCCCTCATTTTGTGTCACTCAAATGATAAAGAATTGCTAAATTTCAAGCTTCAAGCCAATGTCCGTATGGATAACAGTTCCCAAGTGATGATTGGCAGGACATACGGATCCCCCTGTAATGGGATAATACTAGAATTGGCAATTCTCATTGCCGGCCTCTTACTCAGGCAGTCGGGCAAGACTTTTGGTAATTAGAGACACTTACTAGAAGATACTTTATTTCTTCACAATACTCCAGATATGATCAAGAACCTATAATGAAAATGGTATCACAATCTTTTGATATATGTCTATATGGAGATGGAGTAATCATACAAATCTTACTAAAAGAACTAGAAATGAAAGAAGAATATTTAATCCAACAACCAGCATACAGAAATATAGGGGTTGCATACTCCCTTTAAGGAAACAAAAGCATAAACTCTTACTTAATAGTTAGTAAGTGATCGCCGCAAATGTAGACTCGTGGAGCCTAACTAATCAGGTGGTAGGCTGGTGGCAGCACATTCCTTCTCCAATTGTAACAAAAGAATGAGAAAAAGAAAAGCAAAAGGGCTGGACATATGAAAAATTCATTGATTGAGCACAGAAGTGACTGTCTCTATATGTGCAACAAGAATGTTCCAATAAACAAAATGAACAGAACTAACACAGGAAGAATTTGAAGCTGCCATGAATCACCATATGTGCTATCCAGATTATCTACAAAATGAAAGATTTTGCAAGGGAGATGATTAAACATGATTGATGGTATTGTGCAACCCCATAGGCAATGTACCCATTCTAGCCAGGAGTGACCAGCTCTTCCTGGATATCTAATTCTGGTGAGACAAGACAAGCACATCACTTTCTCACAAATTTATAAAAGGTAACTGCAGGCAGAGAGGAAAGGTTGAAATTGAACCTGTTGTCTGAATTAATAATTGGTAACATAATATAATTATGTAGAAAGTTGAGTCTTTTTCTTTTTTTGTTTCTTCTCTTCTACAGACACAGTATATGAGTTCTCCGAAAACCAAAACCGGCTCTAAACCGGATGAAACACTTCAATCAGCAACCAGAAAAGAGGGCTCAGAATGCTGTTAACCAATGCTCTGTGATGGAGACTGGAATTCCAATGGCTTAAGAAATAAAAATTTGTTCCATAAACTTGCAAATTTTATGCTCAAATGAATGCCCCACCTCTCTACTTTCCCTTGCTCTTGTCCAACGACCCCTCACCAATGACTTGATGGAAAGATTTCATGTTTCCTTGTAACTGAAAAAGGTCACCAAACTAAAAATCTTTTACTACATAGTCTACCAACTTACACAAACAACAGTATATGGATTTAGGAAACATACCTTTTTTTTAGTCTTACTTAACAGTATTATAACTTCCAATATCCAAGTTGCTTATCCATTACTAAATGCTTTAAAATACTAAGTAACTTGTGCTCAACTGTAGCTTGCCGGTCCTTAAATGCGGTCACTCCTCTAAAAATCATTAACCATACCAAACAGCAACGTTCTGTTTGAGATGAGGAGCATAGTAATATAAACATCTTGGCTCCACTTAAGATCAATTGATTGGAAGCAATAAATTCAAAACTCTGTTCCAAAAATCATGAAACAGCCCATTCTGCAGTATTTTTCCTAATTACAACTAACTTAAGCTAATTTGCAAACAAATATCTGAAGTTGTTAACGTGGATACCCCTATGGAATACCAAAATCACACAGTGATTACATATGGTGCATTAAAACAACTAATGATGCACCAAAGGAGCAAAAGGAATTCGAATTGCAAAAGAAAACATAAAAAAATACTGAATTTCCGTTATGATATGGAAGAACAAAGAAGTATTCTTACAGAAACATTACAAAATCTATCAAACTCCAGGGTTGGCACTGCAGAGCATACCCTGAGACAAAGACCTGCAGCCCTTGGTGTCTATTCCTAGACAAGAGGTGAGCCTAGCCGAGGAGAGTGCGCTATGCAGAGGTAAGAGAGACTGGAGGGCTACCATTTGAGGCAATGGCCTGAAATATAAATATTCAAAGACATAAATCAAACAGTACCACTTAAAAACGATCTTGAATTCAGAATGGCATTGGTATTTAGTGACCGAATAATCAATCTCAAAAGCATAAATCAAATTTCGACACAATTATTTAAATATGTCTTCTTCTTCTTCTTCTTCTTCTTCTTTTTTGATAAGAATTATTTAAATATATCACTCCAAGAATCCATTAGTGATTTCATGAGAAACCCATCTAAGTTAAAGCTAATAATGCAATCAAATTCACCAAAAAATGCCAAAAAATCAAATCTTGAACCAAGAATTCAAATGTTTCACACAATAAAGAGTAGCTTTGATGCCTCCAGATAAAACAACGGAAACCCATCTTTCACAAGTGCCCAAAATTCGGGGAAACACCATACAAACCCAATCTTGATTCAGTAAATAGAAGTGTTCCAGAGGGTTTGAAGATAACACCTTGAGAAGAGGGATGGCGAGGAGCTTGTTGGTTGAACAGAGAAGACGGGTCTGCTCGAGGGCTTTGCAATGGTGGATTTGAGAAGGTTGATTGCTGGTCTTGAGATTGTTCTGTAGCGAGAAGCCATTAGCTTTGGCGTTGGCCGAAATTTTGGAGAATTCTTTTCTGGATTCCAACGAGCACTCAGCACTCAGCAGGCACACAAGCAGACTAGTGTGCCAAGGGTTTTGGGGAGGTATTGGAACTGAAGCCTGTTGGTACGTTATGCTTCAGATGTTGGACTTCAGTATTTTGCTGTAATATTTCTATTCATTTAGCAAACAATTTTTTTTTATTTTCTATTCCTAATATAATTTTTCTCTGTGCGAAAAATATTTTAAAACAACTCTTAATATACAAATATTGTTCAATTGTTATATCTTTCACATTTTATATACACTTAAAATTATTTTCATAAAAATCATATAATTGCATTCCGCTTATTTTTTGATATAAATATACTATGAACATTATAATAACATATAATCATTTTTTTTAAATTACATATAAATATACTATGAACATTATAATAACATATAACCATTTTTTTTAAATTACATAATTGCGTTACTCTCACATTTATATGTGCAAAATTTGACATTTAAAATTTTAAGCACGTGCATAAAAAAAAAAGAAAGGATGATGATTTAGCCTGGAGATGCATTATTCATCTGTCAATAGTCTTATTACTATTATAATTTTTTTTTTAAATAAAAAGATCAATTTACTAACAAAATACAACAAAAATATAACTAAATATGGAATAGTACATTCTATTAATTGAAGGATAGGAGAGAACAACTGCAGAAAAGTATATGGAAGTTCTACTTCACATGTGAACTGAAACAGAAACATTAAATCCTTATCCAAAACAAAAGAGAGAATATTACATATGAATATAAACAACTGCTCTCTGTACTTCCTAAGAGATAAAAATTGGCATAATAAAGGGAAAAAATGGTCCATCTGTGATGTTGGTAATGTTACAATAACCTTCAAAATTCATACATAATCAGAGAACTTCTGCAGCAGAATTATGGTAATCAGTCTCTAAGCTATTAGCCGTTAAAGAATAGAGCTAGCAACATCAAAGCAACCGCAACTTCCCAGTCACTGAATCGACAGCTGATTTATTTCCTGTTCAGCTATGAAATTTGTTATTCATACAGAAAACATACTACCCGGAAAATATACAACATTACAGAAGCAAGCGATTAATATATTGTGAAGAATATTAAACAGGGCGACAGCTAAAGCATTTTGTATAACATGAAATGAGTGAATATATTCTATTTTGAGTATTCATTTTTGAGAATTGTGTGACTTTCAGCTAAGTGTCGCGGATGTGCAGAAGAAGGGATGGCAAGTTTTCAGTGTTGAGTAGTTTGGCTGCAAAAATCTTTGGGATAAAAGAAGGTGCAGAACTAAAGAAATGCGGATAAAAATTGAAAAAAATAAGATACAGAAGAAATGCAGCAGTAAAAGATTGGAGCTAGGAACAAACCAGGTCCAATAGAAAGAACTGTCCTTGACCCAGCAGAAACCTGCATAAAAAAATTCTGACATTGTTTAAATGTTCCCATGATACGCCGAAAAATGCAGGAAGAGGGTTTCTCGGGTTATTGAACTGAAAAGAGAAGAATTTAGGGGCATAATCGAGCCAAGCTGTGCTGACTAAAGCTCGACCTCAAAAAATATATATTTAGCTCCGGTTCGAGCTTGATGAGCCTGATCTTTTGAGGTAGAGTTTGGCTTGATAAAACTCGAATTTTCAAGTAAGCTTTGAGCCACTGCAAACTCAAACTTGAGCTTGAGCTCGTCTTGCTAGCTGACTCAACTCGTTTACATTTCTAGAAGAATGGGATACTACCTGGGTACGTCCGGCATCAGCAACTGTGAAAGTTGGAAGGCCAATGCTCTCAGCAGCATCCTGTAGCTTATTCCTGATATAATCATCACAGTACAGTAATTCATAGATAAGCATATAACACGCAGATTTGGGTATGGAGCGATGCATATAACTAAACATATAAAGAAAGGTCACCTGCTTACATTTCTTGTTGATTCTTGCATGTAACAACTATTTTGGGCTGCCCGCAAAGCTCCCACTGCCTTAGAAGAGAGCGATGGCTGCATTTAGGCAATGCTTAAATGTAGTCAGCCGATGGAGCTCATTGAATTATCATAGAGAAGATTTCCAATGAGATAGATTTGTATACAAGCCAATGCCTACCATATAAACAGGCAAAACTACTCACTGATATCTAATGAAACTGGTACACAGAGGACCTGTAGAGGTCATATCTATCTAATAGGAGTTAAGACAACAAATGCAAAGGAAAGTGGGAAGTATGAGGACATCTTGATGCAACCACCTAATAATTGTCGTCGGGTCACTTGGTAAGAAAAGTAACATCTAGATTTCCTAACCATCTTGCATGTAGAAACCATATTCTTCACCCTTTTCATGCAATGTAGTTCAAAGATTCCAATTGATTGACTTATTAAATGATGATATGGATTGCATAATTAGGTAGGATTAGACCAAAAGCAATCTACCACACATGATTTAGCATTTAGACAATGGATCGGAAAAGATTGGAAGTGACAAAAGCTGGGGGCTCCAAAGGTGCCGTGTAATGAAATAGTGACAAATTAAGAGAAATTTCCTCTGAAAAAGCGAACACAATCTCTGTAACAAGCATATTTCCACAGATCACACCAAACTAAAAGCATATGACAAATAAACAATATAAATATAACTGGGATGCCAAAAAGCATTAGATAGTGCTGCAGAATTTTTAACAATCTAACAAGGTATTGCACAGTAATTAGATTAAGAATAGACCTTTGCATAAGTTCTGAATACAAGCCAGTGGCAGCATCTGAACAATAAGCAATAATCAAATTGGCGAACAACATAAAAGACATGAAATTACATATTCGTACAATCAATAAAGAAATTATTAAAATCAATATTGGAAGCAACTTACGAGCACATTGAGAAGCAATCTTTCCAGATCCCATCTTCAGGTCTTGCCTAACTACTAACACCTGTCAACAAAGTTCGGCAGTTCAGTGAGCATGTTTGTCAATATTAAACTTATCATCCTTCATCTATATGCCTCTTTGTCATTGTTTAAGCACGAAATAAACTCATCTTTCGGTTAAAAAGAACTTAAGAGAAAATTAAAGGCTATTGATACTGTTGTACTTGGTACTAGATTAAATTCAAACCACTAATCTAAGTAGCAAGATACAGCAGCAGTACAATTCATTAACGGCCATCCAGGACAGAAACCTTAGGAAATATACTCAACTGTTCGATTCTATGACACTAGCAACAAAGATGCAATTCATAGTTCGGGTAATGAAAAAACAAAACTTTGCCAGTTTGTAAATAGTCTGCTCCTTTGAAATACAAATAGCACAACGGCAAAAAGTAGCACTATCCAGATACATTCAAAACGGACATAATTTAGGATTTGCGTCTCATTTCCCAGATTGTCTGAGCTACCTGATGTGTTACACCTTACGAAATTGACAACAGCACCAATTACATCAAGAATGCGAATATCTTTCTTGATTAAAAAATTCAATTTTTAAACACTATTTTCCATACCAGAACAATAGTTTACACACCTCATTATCATCTAAAACTGCAAATGCTAAAGATGAAACTAGTGATAAAGTCGAAAACGATAACATGACATGCTTATAAACACAAACCACATTAGAAAACATATCCCCAAAAATTGATTCTTTTTTTTCTTTTTTCCCCTTTTTCAAGAAAAGGGACTTTAAGGCAAAAATTTGCATACCATTTTCAGCTCTTCATCAGTGTTGCTTGACAGAATTCTTGGTTGCTGTTGATTTTTGCCAAGAGACGAGCTGCCAACTTTCTTGGCACTAGAACTTTTTGCGGGCTTTGATAAATCCAACAAAAGCCCAAATATGAACCCAATAATGAGGCCCGGAATGAAGTTCTCCGGCTTGAAGCTCACCCCTAACCATTCTCTTTCCTTTTTTTGCACCTTTTTTTTACCAAAAAAAGAAAAAAGACAATTCATTAAACTCAAACTTTATGTTAGAAAAGTACAAAGAAAAGGTAAAATAATTCTCTCGCCACCTTTTTGGAGCTTGGAGAAGGGTTCCTAAAAGAACCCATCATCTGGCTTTGGATTTTATCGTTTTGAAGCTACGAAGGAGAAGGTAGTAACTGGCATACGTGCGGGGCTAAGATGAAATTGGATGGAAGAAGATTGAAACGTCGCCGTTTATAACTTTGATTTATTGGGCTTGGACTGATGGGTTTGGGAAATGTTGGGCCTGTAGCCCAATAGGAAGTGGGCCTTGTGGTGGCCCAACAATCCTCAAAGAGCAAAGCGTAAGAGGGGTTTCAACTTTCAATGTGTGATTTTCTTTAATTACTAAAAAATTAACAGTCCGTTTGGTTTTATTTTCAAAGGTCATTTTTATTTACAATCATTTTAAAAAATTAAAAAGTTAATTATAAAATAAAAATAAAAATTGGGAAAATATTTGGATGAAATATTGAAAAATAATGATTAGATAGGTTATAGGATTGAAAAGTAGGTTAATTTATATTATTTTTATGTTTAAAGAGATTTATTTTAAAAAATATATGTATATTTTATTAATTTAAAAATAACAGTATTCACTCTATGTCAAATCAAATTTGAATTTGATTAATGTGTAATAGAATAATATGATAGGTTTGGAAAAGGTTTTAAGAAGGAAAATGTGTACTTTCTCTAAAAAAAATTATGACAATATTTGTTTTCAATTTCTATTTCTAGTTGAAAATGAAAACGGGTATTGGAAATGAAAACAAACAGTCTATAAAGGTCTTAGAATTAAAAATAACAATGGCGATACGTAATTATGTTTTTTGTGTGATTTTAATATATGTTTTGGGAGAATGAAGGTTGAAAATGATATTAGAGAATGCGAAAATTGTGTTGGGGAATATAATGAATTTTTGGTTATATTTTGGAGAACAATTCAAATTTATTTTGGAGAGTGTCAATATATATGTTTATCTTTTGGAGAAAGATATTTTTTATTATAATAGTCAAAACAATATTTTATTGTTAAGTTTTGGGAGGTGAAAGTGAAATTAAACGATTTTTTAATTGTTAAAATAATAATAATAATATATATAATATGTATGTATATATTAAAAAATAGAAAAATTCTGAAAATAAAGAAGGATATAAGAGGATAATTTGAAGAAACTTTTTCTTAATATTATGGGAAAAATGAATATATATTTAATTATATTTTTTCAAAACAATTTTGTTTTGAAAAAACACATTCCCAATATTTTTAGCTATACCTAAATGAATTATATTAATTAAATTATATTAGTCGAATGATCTGAAATTGTCCATAATAACTTTTAGTCTAATTCCTTGTTAAACAAGTTATATTCATTTCAGCCTGTATATCAATAATTAAATATCAAATCGCCTGTTCCTTTATGTACCAGGTCGATCAATTAAATGGTCGACCAGCTAGGTCCAATTGATTATTGTCAGCCTCTGGTCTCTTTCTCTGGTGCTAACTTAGATCCACACCACATTTATTATTTTGACAGACAATATGCTTCCATATTAATAACATGTGACTGTCGGTACAGTCACTACTACCAATTATGTCATCACCTTCGGCAGAGAGGCTTCTACCAGAAGTACTGTTCACTTTGGAAAACAGGAGATTGTGCCATCTAGAACAATATCGAGATCTGGAATGACCATTAACCCCACAGCAAGGACTAAAGCTTACTTCACTTGATAGGGGCACTTTCGACAAATCACGCACTAAGAGAAGGCTGTAAATACCTCATAGCCAACCACGCTCCAGGTAATGCCAAAAACATTATAAGCTCTTTATATTCTGCTCGATTAGAATTGATTTGAGCGTTGGAGTGCCTTAGTAGGGGCACCTTCACTAGTTTAACGTGTGTTGATTGTTGCAGATTTCAGATCTCAAGAAAAACACTGATTAGATCACTCGACCTCACAGGTCGGATCTACCCCACAGAGTACCCTTCACTTTAAACTATGTTCAACAACATATTCCATTAACAAGACAATAGAGCTTTCATTCTTAATC
>JACGDI010005847.1:177133-200997 GCA_014898725.1 Jacaranda copaia
ATATCAATGACTTTGTTGTTGTGTTTGTGAGGTGAAATGAATATTTTAAAATTATTTATATGTGTATATATAGATTGTATGAGTAGTAATATGTGTCTATATTTGTAATGATGAGATGATTGATTGAAACTTTGGGGAATGTGTTAGGAGTGTGAATAATATGAATTTTTTGGGGATAAATTTTGTATGTTGGGAGTGAGGTTGGGGAATGTATAATGTTTGTTTAAATTTTGGGAGTTGGAAAATATATTGGGAGTTTGTAAATAAACAAGCCCTTTGCAATTTATGTCCCTCATTATATCATTGAGATAAGATTTTTAAAAAATAAATCAAAAGGTGCTACTAATCCATTTTGGATGACTAAATATTAGAGCTGACAAAATAGTACCCATACTTATAGGTACCTAAAAATTTATAGGTAATGGGCATTATATTTCCAACCCAATAAAATGCGGGTATTTTACCCACACCCAAATTACCTGCCTTTTTTGGCTCAACCCGTGGACATCCATAGTTTACCCATATGTATATTTATGTTTTTAAAATTTTTAATTTAACTTTTAATTTTTGAATTTTACAAATAAAAAAATTACAACGAACTAATATCCTAGAGCAATACTCTAAATAAAAAATAGTGTATAACAAAAAACCCTTCTCAAATAGTGGCCACTTATATAGTCAAGTGATAAATAATTTATTGTGTATATTTTCATGGATGTAAGATCTTCTTCTACAAAGACAACAATGTTTGAGTGATATTTAATCTTTTAATTCAAAAAACTTTTGACATGTAATGAGACTTAAATTTGAACTTTTAAATGTATTATACTTTAAATTTGATAAATTTTGAATACTTAAATTGTAAGTATTAAACTACAACATTATTAATATGCTTAAGTACTTATTCAATTTAATAATTTCGTTTTTTTTAATTTTATTTAATTAATATTGTAATAACATCATGTAAGTTTCAAGATAGATATTAATTTACCTTTTAAATATTAAAAAAAAAAATTATTACAGTTATCCGTGAGTTACCCATTACCCATCCTCATAAGTAATGTATTTGCTTTCTTGTATCCAACAAAAAAGGATAAATTTACCCGATCTAGCCCATCATTACGCATTATTGGGTGCCCCAAGGGTACCCAACTGCCATATCTACAAGTAAAAACCAACATGCTCTAGAAACACTAACGTAATACGTACAAAAAAACACGAAAACAACTAAACGAACCCAATAAGCTACTCAAGAGATCACATACAGTCACAAGCCATAAGAACTACTATCATTTTACAATTTGCTAAGATCAGTAGATACAGCTGATAAACCTTGCACTTTTTAAAGAAACAAAGAAAATTAAACTGACGAGAAACATGTTTAAATCCAGATAAAACAACTAAATAGATTAATACCCAAGTATTGAAACTCGCGCAGAGAACAAATTAGTAATGGAAGCTTCTCATAACAGTCAAAACCCATAACTCACCTAAAGAAATCACCTTTGCTACTACTGTTGATTTTGAGGAGGGGCATTGGGCGGAGGCGGCATTCCCGGCCTTGGTGGACCAAACATCTGTCCACCTGGTGCCGGAGGGGGCATGCCCGGTCTTGGTGGCTGCTGCCCAGGTGGTGGACCTCCCGGCATTCCAGGCCTTGGCGGTGCAGCAGGTGGTGGAGGACCTCTCATCATCTGAGGGGGTGGCACCATTGGCGGCCTCTGTCCAAATTGAGGTGGAGGAGCAAACCCAGCTGGTGGTGGCATACCCGGCCTGAACTGTGGCGGAGGGGGCATCGGCATTCCAGGCCTGGGCGGAAACCCTCCTGGAGGAGGAGCCACAGCCGGCGGCCTAACCACCGGCGGCTGAGGAGGGTAAGAAATAGGCGGAACAGAAATCTGAGGAGGCCGCGAAATCTGGGGCTGCATCATACCCGGCGCAGGCCCACCTACACCCCGGACGGGCCCAGCAAGTCCTGGCTGGGCTTGAGTGAGTGGACCCGTAACGACGCCTCGGCCCACCGCTCGGCCAATTCCAGGGCCAGGGATTGCATTGGCTGAAGTGGTTTTGAGACGGGAGTCGTCGGGGGGAGGAGGGCCTTCCACGGTAAGGGAGATCACTTCTTCACCTCTGAGTAGGACGAGGCCGAGTGTGCGGCGGTCTTCGCGTTCTTCCTTGGAACCTTTCGTCGGCGGTAATTTGCGAAACTCTTCGCAGTCACCAAGGACGAGGTTCATGTGCCGATCGAAGGCCATGAATTTCCCAATTAGCTGACGGCCGTCTTGGATTGTTACCCGCATTCGGTAGTTAATGTACTGCAGCATCTTGGAACTCTTCGACATCGACATTTTTGCAAGATCAAAAATTTGCAGCCACTCTCTCTCTCTAGGGTTTTGAGTTGGGGGAGAGTGAGAAAAGAGGAAGTAGGGTTTTATGAGAATGCAGAAATTCAGGCGCTTTAGGGGGAAAAAATGAAAGGGCAATTCAAATGCGACTTTGGTGACCATGCAGCGGTAGCAGCAATTTTCGACAACCCATTAAATAAACGCTATTTACAAATAGCGACTTTAGTTAGAAACTTGAATTAAAACTCTTCATGAATCCAAATTTCTACCCGTCACTCCCAAGCCCTTCCAAAACCCTGGAAGAATATTCCGGCGAATATGCCGGGCGTGACGTCGGATTCCGGAGAGCTCAACTCCCTTTCTATCGTTCCCCACTCCCTTGACACACAGACGCCAAGAGTTTACCCTTTGCGGATCCAGCGCGTCAGTCCTTCACTCGCCCCCCTCTCAATCTGCTGGGCGCGTGGCAACACGCTTCGTGTTTCAGTCCTGCAGTCTGAAGAGACTGCTTCGGAGCAGAGTCCCGGTGGAGAAGTGGTGGAAGTGAAGCTCAGTAATGCGGATGGAGGAGAAATCTCCGACGCGCATTGGCGGAGAATTGCATACGGCTCAGTCGCCCCCTTTGCGCTTCTTCAAAGCCGGAAAAATTCGATTGAAACGTTGAATTATGATAAAGATTGGTACTTGACTCCAGTTCCCTTTGCTCTTTCTTTTTTTCTTTTTTCTTTTGAGTTAAGGTATTATTGATTAATTTAAGAAGAATGGTGTATCGTTTGGACTGGATGATGCTATGGATTAGATAGCATTTCATTTTCAATGTACAGTATCTGTGCATTTGAACTTGTAATTGCAGTTTTTGGGCTTTTTGTTTAGTTTCATTTAATTATTGATATGTTTGCATGTTACTCATTCATCATTAGAAAGTAGCATTTAGAGCGAGCCATTTCAGAGAGAAAAAAATTTGTTGAAATAATAATGCTTATTTTGTAAAATAACAGGTGGGAACATGTAATGGAGTACAGCAAGGAAATAAATTCTCTTCTTGGTAATTCAAAGTCATCTATTACTCCAGCCATTGAAGACCCAAAGACAGTACTGAAGGTAAATCTTGTTTTTTGATTAGGTTTATGCATTGACATCTCTGATTTTAGGTTTCTTTATTAAACTGATCATTGTATAAAAATTCAGAAAGTTGAGGAGCCAACCTCTTTGAAAGCTGCCTGGGAGCTAATGGAAATCTTCTATGCAGACAAGCAATCTCAGACTTGGATTCCTGAACGCCTTCTTGATTGGTTAGCTGTATGAATTTTTCAATTGTTTATCTTTGCCCCTTCATTGGTATCCTTTCTTCGTTCAAGGGAAATAATAAATGCTTGTTTTCTTCTACAGGATTTTGATTGTCTGTTCTCTGGAACTCTGTCAACTGTCCACGAGAAACTTGTGGCTTTCCAAGATGAACTTGTAACTATACAGGTCTTTACTTTTAAGCTTTTATCTTTTGTTTGTATTGTCTTTTTCAGGGCTAGAGTTTAAATTTGACATTTCATTTACTATGATATATTCTTGTGCTTATTGGTTTAGCACAGACACTGCCTGATACTATCATCTACTGCTAATAATATAGCAGCTGGAAAAACGCATTCTGAGTTGTAGAGTTATTTGTAGTAGTATTTCCAATCCTGTGTTTAAATATATGAAAATAATGCATGGCCTTTAAATTGGCTCTGCAAAATTTATCTGATTTCAGCTTTTAGTCAAAAGTAGTTTTGGGTAACCCCTGACATATACATTCCTATTTTGATGGCCAATTGGAGTCAAAGATATGTAAATCTACGTATTTCTGATTATCTACATTATTTTGTTACTTGTTAGAATTCATGTTAAAGTGACGTTTCTGTTGTTAACATTCTTGTTATAATTCATGTTAAAGTGACGTTTCCGTTGTTAACATTCTCATGAAGATTTGACTTCTTTGTCCCAATTTATTAGCTCTTCTTTGGGAGTATCTTAGCCAGAAGCTTCAAGTATGTTATTCAACCATTTTGTTGTTCCTTTCACTCCAGGCAGTTGAGAATGATCCAGAGTATTGGGAAGTTATGTCATCAGCCTTAGCAGTTGGCTGGCTTGATGTTGTTGTAAGTTCATTTTACTGAAAAAATCACTTCTATTTTAAGGTAACTATGCATTAGGTGTGTTATGCTTTCTTATATTGAACTTATTTCCTGCAGGTAAAACTGTTGCACTTGCATGGATCTTATCTGTTTGATCAGCTTGGAAGTCGTGAGGTTAGTGATAGTTCTGTCATTTTTGAAAATGAGTTTGCTTGTTACATTTAATAGTTACATATAGGATGCACGATCATCCAAAAGAAACACTAGTTTCGATTTGTTTCAGTGTACTGATTTTGTAATCACGCATCTTTGGTGGAGAATAACATCTATATCTTTTGCATCTATCTGAAACAGATAGAAAATGGACTTGTAGAAGCAGTTGCTCTGCTTATATCACAGATGCCGCGTCTGCGCCCTGATATACCGACAGAAAAATTGGGAGAATGCTACGGCACCAAACCTGAGTTTATGAAGGTACATTGACCTTCGGCATCTTCTAGTTATTGAAGACTAAGATGTGCTATACTTGATACATTTTATTTGTCAGGCATGGGAGAAGTGGCGAGCTCAAATTACAAAATTAGATTGCAGCACATTTTGGTTTGACTGTGATCACCAGCAGACTATGGTTGGATTGAAAAATATGCTTCAAATCATGTTGGGAAATGCTAGCACTTTATCCAATGTAACATACCACTGGATAGAGCTTTACATTTCCCACTTTTTATACATCAGGCCTTTCACTTTGGTCAGTGCGACTTTAATGCTTCAATTTCTTTAAGTAAGATTTTACTTTGACCTAGTCTAGCTTGCCAAGGCAGGGAGTGCAAAATGAAGGGGAAGAATAAAAAATCTGAGTTAGATCTTCAATTCGCATGGATATTAAAACAATTGTATGTTGCAGGGTTTAGAAAGTATGTATAGCCTAGCTCAGAAATGCATGCATTTAAAACCAATTTCCAATGGCCATAAGTTGATGGGACTCCTACTTGGGATTCTAGAAGAAAATACAGAGGTAAGGAATTTGAACAATTGACCTAGCATTAATTAATATCTGACCTCTCATTCTGCAGAAATGACTAATTTTTTGATGATTCAGGTTGTTGTAGCTGAATGCTTTAGATCATTTGGCCCCTGGTGAGGGCTCTCTCTCTCTCTTTCTCTCTCTCTTAAACGCGAGCGCGCGCGCGTTTGTGGTTCAATTATTTTTCATGTGACAAACTTGTGAATTTGCATAAGCATTATTGATTAATTGTATGACTGGATGTTGGTTGACCACTGACCATACATGGCAAATAATTTTTTTCATTGACCTGCTGATTGGTGAGTGAATCAATAAAATCATGAGAATAGTGATCCGAAATGACAGAATTGGTGTCAAATGTAATGAAGCTTATTTCTATCAATGAACAGGATGATAACCCATGCTATAGAACTTCTGACAGCTGGGAGCAGTCAAGCAGAAATACTTTTGCATGAAGAGCAGTCTAAAATTGGAGGAATCTGCATAGAAGAGCTCCATCGACTGATTTATGCCCAAATTCTTTCCTCTCATGCCCTGACATGGAATGTAAGCAGCGTCTGGATATTTGTTTTTGGTCGTTAATGTTTATGCTGCTTAGCCTTTTGATTTTCTGGACTAGCAAGTACTTAATATGGGTTTAGTCACAATATACTTGAATTTGGTTAGATGGTTGCTTTTTGAAAATGTAATTTGATGGTGGAACCTAATATATGAATTACCTGAATGATCAAAACCAGACTGAAGAAAGTTGACTAAAATCTGATGATAATCGTGATCCAGACATCAATAACTGAGACTCTAAAAGAGCTTTATAAGCATGGGTATGAATGAGGTTGCATCCAGTTTAGGGTTCTTGGAAGTGTCCATGGATTCTGTATGCTAGCTTGCCATTGTCATCTGTAATGTTTTCAGTGTATAATGATTCTATATCATTCGAACTTTCACTCTTCTACATCATTGTGTACCTTAAATGCTTATCGTACTGTCTGTACTGTCAAGATTTGGTAGTGTAGATACTCCGTCTGCTGAGAGCTTTTGTTTCTGGAGATGGATGAAAATCTAATCAAGATTTTTATGTAATGCTATTTGGCTGAATTTGTTGCTAACCTAGCATCTACATTCTAATGTGTGTTTTGTTCTTTAAAAATTAATTGTAGAATTAATCAGTTTTATGAACGAGTTACATTATGCATCCCCATCAGTTGATTCCACTTAGTCTGTCAATGGGATAAAAATCCAATGGGATAAAAATCCTGTTTTCTCAACTATTCTACAGCTTTTTCTTCCTAATTTATCATTTATCTCTGATTACTTCGGTCCTTAGATTGCCCCAATATATTTGACATCATGCACGAAGCAAGGATTGGGCTTGTTGGAGAATTTATTATACAAGCAGCCTGTTCAACACCATCAAGTGTTATTAAAGGTAATTGAGTTGCTTTATGTTCTGAATCTTGTTGCCTCTAATTGCCGTCAACATCCATCAAGATTGTTTGAAGTCGATGCATCTGCATTCTCAGTCAATATATGTGTTCTTTTTTTTTGTTTTTTTATAAGCAGAGCATAGAGATCTGCCGTCTCAATGGGCTTGATTATATTAGTCACAATATGATGAAGGTACGTTTTCGAGCAAGTTACTATTTGTGTTCTGGGGTTATGGTCCATGTGCTACATGTGCCATAGACACTATCTCATACATTATTTATGCAACTTTTCTTAATCCACTTCGCATTCAGTTTACTTGCATTACCATCAATCTTGAAATCGATAAATTACCCTTGTTTAAAGTTCACTTTATCTCAAATTTGCCCTCTGTTGAAGCAGATTGCTGGAGTTCATTACTGGAAACATGGCAAGAAAGGTTCAGCTGTGTTCTGGCTTCAGCAAGCTCAAGATGAAGTTCGCTTGAACCGAATTGCAAAGCATTTATTTGATTTTGTTGGAAAATCAGTTTCTGATGAAAGTTTCAAGGTAATTGTTTTATTTAAATGGATGTAGGTTCAATTGCTTTGTTTATAGCTCAAAAATTTAATATCTGAAAATGTAATAAAAGTGGCTTGGTGTTAATTGATATTGTGTTATGTATCCATTTGCACAACTTTCTTTGAGCATTTTTTTCCTTCTTCCCACAGCAATGGGAGGGAATGATTGAACTGTTGGGAACTGAATCTAAAACTGCTGGCGGTCTCGAGTTCTTGAAGAAGTATGCAATCCTTCAATTGTTCCAAATTTGAAAAGATCTATTAAAAGTCCTCGTATACAGTTCCACAATTTTCAGCATTTCTTAATGTCCCTAATCCCTCAGGTATAGAGATTTCAGGCGATCTCTTCAGCAAGTTCAAGAAGGAATCACCACCGATGCTGCTTGGAAAGCTGCAGAAGCCCTTATATCAGTATGTTCGATGCATTTATGTAGTGCTATTAGCCAAAACATTATGCCTACTCCCAAATGCTGCATGATATTTAGTTCTTCATGAAGTAAATTGTACCATCATGCATGGAGGTGTGTGTGTGGTTGACTTACTCATTGTTAGGACAGGCTTGAGCTCCTGGTATTATGCTGAATGAAAAGTTAAGCTTGTTTATTTTCAAGAAGTCAATCCGAGGATTCACATTTGTTATTTTTGCAGCTCATGAGAAACCCTTCTACACCACAGCAGTTTTGGCTACCTCTCTTATATGACTCAGTAAGCCATTCTTCTTCTCTCTCTCTCTCAATACTTTTTCCCTTTTATGATGCACTTTTAGAACGGTTACCCGATTCTTCAACTCTTTGATCCTGTGCAGTTGAAATTGCTGAACTGGCGGGAGTGTCCCTTGTTTAACGTTTCTCAGACTAACCTTTTGTTGAATAAACTGCAAGAGTTGTCATTGGCAAGATTGCTGCCAGGCTTCATCGATGCTAACTTGCCACCCGAGGCCTTGAAATCTGTCAGACTTGCTCTGGCCACCAATTTAGGACGTGCCATCCTCCAAGAGTAATTTTTCCTAGCCCTTGTTTGTACCTCAACCCTATACAAAATGTGCATATTCTACATCTCAACCATAATTACTCATTTCCTGCCGGTTGAAATGAGCAATTAACTGTATTTGGGAAAATAGTGCTGTAACATATCCTCTGTGTGTACGTCGTCTTTTGGCTTCTTTGATGCACGGTTTTTGCTTACCATTGCCACTGCAAGAGCCTGAGGGTGAAGCTGGCTGTGTCGTGCAATGTTAAACATCTACTTCTGGATGGTTTTATGATCTTTTCTCTTATTTAAGTAAAAGTTTCATTTTTTTTCCCATTGATTTGCTCATGCAGAAAAGAGTACAGTTTAAAAGTTAAACTCTCAACAGTTTCAAGAATTGTATGGAGATTGGAATAATCAATAAACAAAGACAAATGCATTAGCACTACGAAGACACCAAGGAATTTTTAAGAACAAAAGAACAATAATCTTCTATGGATCAATAATTGTAGTTGTTATTTGTTAGATTTTCACATCAGTTAAGTAAATGAGTAATGGTTAGTATATATGGCTTTAAATAATTTTTATCTTTGAGTTAACTTTTAAAGTGAATTAAGTTTAAGGTTCAGCACTAATCATTCTTGGTGTTGGGTTATCTAGTGTTATTAGATCACTCATCTTATGTCATTCCACGTTTTCAATGTTCATTTCTAGGTGTGCGTTGGATTTGTGAGATTCTTACATCAATTAATTAAATGAATAGTGATCCCTATATATGGTTTTGGATAATTTTTACTTCTTAAGCTAGCTTTTAAAATAAATTTGGCCCAATGTTCATTTTGTGATAGTATTACAAAAGTTCATACTACATATATTTAGATAATACGCGTATAGACAAATAAACCAACTATTAAGGCACTAACCTTGGAGCCTTTCGATTTAGCCTTAATTTCCTTACTGGAGAACCAGTAAGCGGTATGAAATTATAAAGGATATAGCAATATGGATCCTCAATTCTATTTTATGTTTCATCTTTTATTTCAATATGATGTATATACATTAAATGTATTTAGTTCTTAATTAATTATTTTTATAAAAAAATATTTATTACACGTATCATACATTATGATATGAAAATTTCTGCTCAGAAAAATATTATCGTAATGGAAACCAAGATTTCTAAGACGATTGGAGTTGGAGAGCAAAGCAGGACAAGAAAGAAAAACAACATAAATTACGGCACTTTATTAATGATCGACAACACGAACATTTTCACTATTAGCTATACATACAATCTCATATTAGAGGAAGCAAGGAATAATTATACAAGTAAGAAATACATCTTCCTGCAAAATTCAGGCCTTTGGAACCCAGCATCCATGCAATCCATAAGGAAGACCGTAGGGGAACTTTGCTCGGGCGATTTCTTGAAATGTGGATCCATCGAGCAACAATGCGTATCCTTCCCCATTTTTGCCGCTAATCATTGAGATCACCACTCCTGTTGCACATATGTTTAGAGGATGTTTGGCTAATTTAAAAAGATTTTGTAAGCTCCTACGTTTTATAAAATGTTTATGAATTTTTCATGTTAGATCTTATGTTTTACATCAACTCTTGAATTGTTCGGATAAAATTAGGTTTTAAATTCTTATAAAATATTATTAATGATAATTCTGCAATTAATATATTTGATTAGAAAAACACATTTGCTAAAATTTTAAACGTAAGTTGTGAATTACTCTCCTTACTTTTTTGAATTACTCTCCTTACTTTTTCTTGAAAAGAGTTTATAAAATTCTGATCAATTATTTGAAAAATATATAAGCTCTTTTCAAAAATTCTGATTGACACTTGACGTTTTGGCGCTCATCCAAATAGCTTTTGGGTCTTTGGTGAAGAAATTTAGCCCTTTAAAGACTCATTTCACAAATCTTGAACATTGACGATTAGTAATATTAGTATAGTGGTGAAGTATCAATTGTCTTACCATCATCTTCTTCCTTTGCACCAGGGCGAGGGACAAAGAATGGTTCAGAGGGTATTGAGCCCTCATCGTGCCAGTTCTTGGCCTTCTTTTCCACTAAGTCAATCTGCAAAATATATATGATCAAAATTGTTAATCAAAACTTAGTTAAATTGGGCTTACTTTTGTGGGTTTTTCCTCTTTGTTTGTACCTTAGTAAGGGTGTTGGGGAAGTTGCAAGGCCTTTGAGCACCACAGGCATAGGCATATCTGTATTTCTTTCCTAGAAAAGAAGGATTTATGGTGCACATGTCCATGCCTTTCCCATGTTCACTGGGCTCCAATGCTGCATCTAAGCTCCCATATGGGCTCCCATCCATTGGAATCCTAAATCTCCCAACCCTATTTGTGCCAACCACAACAATTATTTATGAATCACTTATCGCATTCATCATGGTTCGGGTAGGTGGTTTGAGTAATTTTAAATATGTCCTAAAGTACTTGAATATTTTCATAATGCTTTCGAATTTGTGTCTTTTTATCTGAATCGAGTTGATTAAGTTCAATTTGACTCAAAACTAAAGGTAAACTAAAGTTGAATTCTAAAGTATAGATTCTGTTACTTCAAATAAAATTCACTTGTCAAATTGAACCTAAAGAATACCCTATATCTTAATATTTACAAATATGTAATTATAACTATTTATTTTAAATAACACTCGCTCAATGTTTATATCTCATTTTCCTTAAATATTGACTTGAGCATCCATGGATTTTTATTTAACAAATCCCTAATAACACTAATTTTTTTGTGGTTTTAGAATTTAAGATATATAGACCAATCAGAACTTCAGCAACTCGATCCTTGGCTACGAGAAAACTTTTCCCAACTTATATATATATGTGCAACCAATTTGATATATTGAAATTATGAATCCCACTATCCATGCATGTTCCATGCATGCATATTAAAAAACGTGGAATACTAGTGTTAATTTGACAGCACCAGCCAACCATAGTGCCCTTTCCCCTTCACCAACCAGGAAGAAATGATTACCACCATCGGAAGTGGCGCCCTTCTTAACATACACCCAAATTTCATTATTTGTGAGGCACGTTTTTTCCGCATTTTAAATCCTCTATTTTATTTTCTATTTTAATTGACTGTATTTAAAAATGGAGCTGAGATGAAATTGAATTATAAAAAGTATAATATTTTATAAATTCGAAATAACAAAGAAGGACAATGGCAAAGCCTATATTCTCAAAAAAAGAAGAGCCATTTTATAATTTAAGGAATGACAAAATTATAAAATATTTAAATTTTCAATACAAAATATCAAATTCCAAAATTTTGAGGGGGCGGTTGCCCCTCTTAGCCACCCCCTTGTCTCCATCTCTAATTATATTTACGCCAATTAAATCAGATTTTCAATCAATTATTTTTATAAAAAAATATTTAATGCATAGATTATATATTTATAAAATAAAATATATGACAGAATAGAAAATTTTAAACCGCATCTTTCTGCTTATACTGTTAACTCTGATTCATGCCCCTAAAAAAATTCAGGATTATTTATGTAAATGGAGGCAATGTGTGTCCACTATTCTAATGGACTGTTAGTGTGCGAAATAAAGTAAAAATATATTCATATCCTATTGGCAGGGGAACGACCAATAATTAATTAAGAAAGAGGTGTCACCTTGCATCTGGTAAGACGTCTTGGCCGGAGAAGGAGCGGAGATTTTGCAGGCAGAGGTTCTGCAAGATGGTTGTGTCGGCGTTGTGCTCGCAGCAATCCGCGATGATGGCCGTCACTCTCCCGTCTTCATCTTTCTCCTCGTAGGCATTGATGAAATGGAATGTTACATATAAAGGAACTTCCACGCTTGCCACCTTCAAATCCAAGAAACAAAACCTAAATATCTTGAAAAACGATAAATATTTAAATAATTTGTCGTAAAGACAAGATACACTTAGCGCAGAAAAATCTATAGTAAAAATATTTTAATTTATATCAATCAGTTAGACCTCTACTACGGCCTATAATTTCATGCCATAAACAAACTTAATGAATTCATTTAATTTAAATTCACTTCATTTTTTATGAATTCGTTGCAAAGCCCTTATTAACAATTTCGAGCTCCTATTATGTTAAACCTCATTGTAAAACTTCAGTTTCATATTTATTTTCAAAATATATTCCCTAATAGCCTATATATCTTTTTCCAATAATTTGTATATTTTTTCTTTATATTTCATTATTTCTATCTTTATCCACTTACAACATACTAAAACTAACATAATTATTACTTTTTCAGTATTTCATGCAAATATAAACTCATTTTCAACTCATTTCTATTGACTAGTTTCCTATATTTTGAAAATGATAACATAAAAATTAAAAATGAAAATAAAATCAAACAGGCTCGTAGAATCCTCCAATTTTTTGTGAAGAAATAGACTATTATCTTTGCAATAAGGAACCAATCTAATATTTTGTAGTAAAATTAACCATGAATTATGATAAGAACTTCTAATTTTCCATTAATATAGTTCTTCTGATCATACTTTAAACTCTTACATATCAGTTCAAATATAGAATTTACAATCTTTTACAACTAAACATGATATATAGTCTGCATTCCTAAAGTAAAAACTATTTATATAGTCCTAAATTCGCTCCAAAATATCATTTCTAATATATCTTGGACATGCTCAAACACATCAAGTACATCTATATACATATAAGATAAAAGATAAAAGATAAAAGATAAAGAAGAGAGACATGATACTTACAATCTTGCCACTAGCCTTGCACATGACATGCATGTAACCTTTAGAGTTAGGGTGCCATTCAAACTTAAACAATGGTATGGGCTCAGCCTTCAGCAGACTTTTGGCAGAATACCTCAGCGGCATCTCCGGCACCACCACATAATGCTCCGTCACCGGAAACGAATGGACCCACCCGGGAGATGGGCCGCCCCGACAACCCACCCGCCCAATTACCTTCCTCTCATTCGTCCCGGGCTCCATTCTCACCACCAAATACCCGGGCTTTATCAAATCCGGCAATAACGTCAAGAATTCGTCGTCCGTCACAATCGGGTGGGCCGAGTGAATTAGCCCACCCAAATTATCACTGTACTCAAATTTTCCCAAAGTATCCAGCGTTTCCGGGTCTATTACGATCGACCCTTTTATCGTCTCCGTCAAGCAAACGACACGGCCGTCGCCGAGCTTGACGACGCCGGTGTTGGCGTTGTCGGTTAAGGAGGAGCCGGAGAAGAGGCTGGCGAGGTCGCCGATGTAGGCGAGGAAGTTGTCGGTTTTTGGGATCTCGGAAAATTCGCGGTAGCAGAGTTTGTTGTTCTTCTTGGCGGCTTTGTACGCGTCGGATTCGATTTGACGGTGTCCCATGAATAGGCGGCCGCCGTCGAAGTGGAGCCGGACGAGGGTGGCGTAGCCGTCGAAGAGGTGGCGGAAGTTGTAGTCTCCGATGTGCCATATCCCGGGACCATTCCTGAGGTATGTTCCATTCTGAAATAATCAAATGCAGAAAAATTATTTAATTAGTTGGACTTAATACATATGGATTGAAACCTTCCACGCTCTGTATGTGTTTGTGTGTATATATATATATATATAAATGGATAAGTCAATTTTCTATTTATTTGATATTTTATTTGATACTTTGAATTTTTTGATTTAATACATGTTTCATTTTCTATTTCACTTTATGTATATATCTGGTGTACTAAATGTCTTTTTCCAAAAATAATTGATAGTAAATCAAAACACTTGGTTATATACACATAAAATTGGAATATAAGATGAAATATGTATGTCTTGAAATAGAAAATTTATAAGATGAAATATGTATGTTTTGAAATAGAAGATGTAAACTGATTTTATCTTTATTTCACTTTGTGAAAATGCATTTCTTTACATTATATTTGTTTTATGGATTTTAAGAAAGAAAGAAAAATAAATTCTTAAATCTATTTATTTGTTAAAGAAAATAATACGAAGAAAATGGTTGATGAATGTGTTGGAAAGTAGAGAAAGATCACACAGGGTTTTCTCTCATTTTCTTCAAAAACACTATTTTTGCCTCCATTTTTTTTAAATTTTTTTTATGAATAAAACAATCAAAGATATTCTCCTTAGCATTTTCTTTTCTTTTTCCCACCAAAATCTTTGAACGAAACATAGTATTAAAAAAAGTTTGATTATGTATGTATCCTTAAATAGAATAACAAATAAATAATCAATCGTCGAAAAAAATAGAAGATTCATATCGGATATCATGGAACCTAGCTAGTTAAATTAAGTTATAATAATCCTACCAGCCTTCTTATGAATATCCGATGATAACAAAATACCCTTTACAAATAATAATATGATATTATTAACTCTCAATTATTCTTTTTTAGGACAATACATACAATAGATATGTGCAAAACTTTCACCTTTGTAACTCTTATCTAAAATTCTGTGTTCATTATTACACACACACACACACATACCAGCCACATTGGGACTTCCCCTTGCACCTCAAGTTCTCCATGCCACCTCTCCTGCCTAACACTAGTCCAGGCCACAAGCTTCTGATCCTTTTCTAAGTCTTCTTTCAATGGAGGATGGACAACAGAAGGAGATTTACTTGCAGCATTTTTTATAGTTAAGTTTGGATTTCCGCAAAGTTTGGTATTGAAATTCTTTTTCTCAATGGAAATTGTGTCTCCAAAAATGGATGATGATTCATTTTTTGCAAGGATTTTTGTGGAGGAAGAATAGGGTTTGATGGTAGAAAATACAAGAGAAGCCATTGATGTTTTCCAAGCAATTAAGATATGTGGATGGATGGATGGATGTATAGGACAAGGGCATTTGTTTTTTTTTGTTTTGGACAGGTGTTTGGAGGTTGTGACAACATATTTATAAGACCTAAGATGCTAGGATTTGGGTGTGTGTGGGTGGGTGGGTGGGTGGGTGTGTTACTTTTGGAATCTTAATTGGTGGAATTCCTTTGTAGTAGAAGACATATCTTATGTTATGGTTAGAACAATCATGTCTTTCTTTGTGGACAAAAGAGTCCATAATTTGGCACCTAGCTAGGCTCCCTCGAAAAATACATAGAATTCCCTTGCTCATGTGGATTTTGACAGGTAGCACTTAGAATTTCTCATTGGTTATTTGGTACTATGATGTTCTTTTTGTGCTAAATTGTATTAAATAGTTAATATTTTTAGTATAGTACGGGATTATATTAATTTTTTTTTTCAATAAATAGGTGGCATCGAGAGTGGAGCTTAAAACTTCTTGTCTTGTTTGCTCTAATACCATGTTAAGAAAATATTTGCAACAATTTTATTAGAGTACTTTTTTAATTTATAGTTAAATTTTAATTATTTAATAGTGTTTGGAAGTAGTGTTTTTATTTTCGAGCCTTTAAAATTAATTAGCAAAAAGCTAAAAATAAGCTTCACTATTCACTATTGTTTTCAAACATTCTTTTAACTTTTATAACAAATTACACTATAAGTATTTGAATAGTTTTTTTTTTTAAATTTTTTCTAAAAACAAAAGCCCTCGTATATACCCCTTTGAATGATCAAATTATCAAAAAATTGTTAGAGCGGCGAAGCCTTAAATATTTAATGTCTCCAACATATGGTTGATTGATGATATATTGAAAACTAATTTGATTGATTACATTAATTTAGATCAATTTATTGATATTATATTTTGTGACTATGCATGTACCTAGTCTAGTTTAAAATAGAATATAAGAATGGTCAAATTATTTTCCATCAAAGAGGGGAGGATTGCATTTTTCCTTTTGTCACTTTGCCCACTTTAAAATTTTGTTGTGTAATTTATTGAATTTCATATTTAATATGGTATGTTTCATAAAATTGCCATACTTAGTCAAATTTCATTGAAAATTTATAATCTGATCGTAATTTCCATCATGCCACATCATTGATTTCAATCAAAATGATTTTTTTTTTGTGATATCTGGCTAAACACAATAATTTTATAAAAAAATACAAAATTAAATTTAAAATTTGATAAACTATAAAATAAAACTTCAAAATAAACAAAATTAAAGAACGAAAATACAAATTTATCGAGCATTAAGCATTGAATACTCATGGAATTGGAAATGAGAAAAAAATTGTATATATAATTGTTTTCTCAATTGTATTTAGTTCATGTACAATAGTTATGAATTCAAGTCAAGCATGAAAACTTACATGAATTAAAATAATTCATTATGATCGCTAATTAATATATAATATTTTAAAGTTTATCAAATATAAAATTAATGCATCTAAATTATTATTATTGATAACTCCTCATTATGACCGCTAATTAATATATAATTTTTATGATGTTATTTGTCAATAATGATAATTTATATGTAATTTTTCTACTGATAAATTTATAAAATTTATTATTATGGCGTAGAATAGAACTTTTTTTCGCTAAATAAAAATAACTAACCAGTGATAATTTTGACGTTATTGCTTAATATTTTATAATAACATTGTTTTTTTTCCTTTTAACAACTTGTAGATTGTTTGTTGACTTAGTGAATATATTGCTCATTTGATAGCTTTCAAACTCATAAAATTGAAGGGATGACAGCCCAATGGTCGTATCTGAGGTACGGCTGAATTTAACTTTAGCATTTGTCCTATAAAAGCAAATCTCTAAAATTTGTTGTTATAATCGATGTTAACTTTTTATTTTTTCAATATTAAAATTGTATTTGTAATATTTTTTTTTTTGGTTTTGATTATTGATGAACCATATGATCACCCTAGCTAAAAGACAATAATGGCTAAAATAATAAGATTTTTGCTTTTTTTTCTCTTTTTTGAAAAATTATCAAAGGTGGATACAAGAATATAGTCCAAAGTAGTTGAGTCGATGAATTTAATGTTGTGTTGCTGTATATATTCTATTTTCTTGATATGTGACAATGATATATTATGTATTTTAAATGAATAAAATTGTAAGCATTCAATTAAATTTTTATATAATATTCGATTGAAACAATAATATATAAATGTAAGAACCCATAATAGTTAATATTTAATTAGAATATATTCAATGTCATATAATATATGAACGGTGAAACATCGCTTATGGGTTAGATATAAAAAGTAACATACCATATATTAAAACTTATCATATTAGAGGCAAATGCAATCAAATCATCTTTCATTTGACACCTCGCAATAATCAAATAAGTCAAAATAAAACTATAGGTCATAGAAATATGAATGAAAAATAGAAGGATATCATCATTGAAAGTGGTGGAGGGACCAAGTGTACTTTTTACTTATAGGTCCAAAATGCAAGTTCAAGGCAATGATAATACCATTCTCGAATGAATAATGGGGCTAAAAAAATTCTATTACTTCTTTTTTCTTAGTTCATACCCTTTAGGGAAAGTGGTTCACCAAAGGTTGTGCTTTTCTTGGTTAAAGAGTTACTATATATAGTAGACATGTAAAAATAAAAAATTCTTTATTGTGGAATGTAAATTATGAATTATTGAATTAAAATATAATAAAATATCACAAAATAAAATACTGACATTATCATATATAATTTAATTGTTTAGATTTAATTGAGTATATATTTTGTGGAGTAATATGGCTAATCTAATCAATGTCTCATATCGGTAGAAAACAAGAATTGATCACAATTTATAAATCTCACCCCTCTCTCACTTGTGAGATATGTATTTTTATCAAAAACATTAAACCTATGATCCCATGAAATATTATCTCACAATATTATACTTCCATATGCACAATAAATTTGTGTCACTAATAGTGCCTTTTCTATAGGGAAAAGGATTTGATCTACTTCTCGTGCCCAATGTCGCTTGCAGGCTTGATGATTAGGTCAGTCTCATATCATTGAAAGACGAGGACTGATCACAATTTATAAATTCTCACATTCTTTCTTATTTGTAAAATATTTTTTTATAATGACTATTAATTTCATAATTTGTAAAATAATACCTCGTGATAGTATTTCTCTATATACACAATAAAATTATGCATCATCAATGACATAAGCATGAAAAACAATTAACCATAAGGGTCCACGTGCCTGCCATCTAGGTAATCTATAGATGCACACACACATTATCCTTCTTGTCAAAGTTTCAATATTGATCCAAAATTCCCCTTTCACATGGCTATATAATTTGGTGGTAAATAGTTTATGATCACTAAAAAATCATCTCTATGGATAAATGGGATGTCAAAATTCTTCATAATTTTATTGCAACTTTGATCCGACGAGAGAAAATTTAGTGCTATCATGCCACCACTACATAAGCCATGACAACAGCATTTGGGTTAGGAATAACTGTGTCATACGTTGTCATCTCTTGTTGTCCTATTATGAAGCATCATAGGTATAAGTGAAATTGATATTTAATTACATTCCAAAAATCATTAAAGATATTCTGGTATTTAGTTGTCTTAATTCAGTAAACAATATGCCCTGGAGAGCTAATAATGTATTTTGAAACACCAATCACTACAAGAGAGCAAGGTTTCAAATATGGTCTCTGAAACTATAATTTATATTCTCTATTTGATGCGGTTTCAATTTAAATTTGGTGATCTTTTCATAAAGTTGCCAAATTGGAAGAAAATAGAATGAATCTCTAACTCTAGGATGCATCTATTTAGAGTTATAATTCACTAAATGAGTCTTGTTGAAAATTACTGAGTCAAAATATGTTTCAATTTGAGGTAAGTGGCAATTGGTCAAATTCAGTATAAATCATACATGGACGGTAGTCAGAGTCGACGGCTCTCCCAGCATCCCTCGTCTAGGATCCCTAAGGAACAGGATCAAATTGGACCTTGTGAACAGCTTGATGCACTATCTCCCTTTAACTCTTTGAGTGAATGTGGCAAAAGAAAAGAAAGGAAAATTCATGGACCGACCCCATCATCTCTCTTTTTTCTGTCATTAATGATGATATTTATAGTGGTAGAATTTAAGTTTTCTGTTATTATGTATGAGGATCCATTTAAATATATTAGACTGCTTTTATCATAATTTTACTAATATGTCCCTAGAACATATTATTAGTATATCACTATTAAAAGTGGATGTTCTAAGTAAATCGCTACTCAAAATCCCAATATGGTCAAATTGCTATAATATATAAATATGAGTAGCATTGTGGAGAATTAATTGGGCAATGATATTGAGGCACACCTCAAATGTTGAGAAGTCTAATTTTATTTGACCTTAGGGAAATATAATAGTAAAATAACAATTGACAAGCCCACTTGATCCTTAAAATGCCCTCACAATGTGCTTGAACCGTCCCAATTGCTTGTGTCTTTTCATGTTTCATTAATTCCCTCAAATATCAACTTAGCAGTAATGTATAAATCTCAATAATTGTGGCAGACGAAATTAATATTTCACCACAAAAGGGCAACATCAATTTTAATATATAATGTTGCATTTAAAGGTTACTTTATATTTTTGTATTCTTAATTTCATACCTTTTAGGTTAAAATACATAGCCTAATAAAATAGTAATAAAGAAAAATAGTGGGAGAGAAAGATATTATACAAGATCATTAATTATGACCACTAAAAAAGCCAAAAAAAAAAGGATAATCACAAAAATTATAAATTATTAATTCTAAATCACTACCAAAAAAAATAATTATTATACAATAAATTGCTAGCTTATAATAACAACTTAGACCTGATTTGAAATGTGTGGGTTGATCCTAAGGTGCACTAGTGCTAGTCACCTTCACAAGTTGTGTGATTAATGACAAATGAGCTCAAATTGTCTGCTCTAATTTCACATTCTTACATCGTATTATCTTGATTAAGACCCTGATTCGGTGTACTTATAATGTCCAGCCAAATTTTGTCAAAGAGAGAAGTCATGGCAATTTCTAGTTCAACTAAAGTGGAAAGAGAATCAAATAAGGCCAACTGTTTGAATAGCTTAATGGTTGAATGATAAAGCCCATTTTTATAGATGCTTCTTACAATAAGTTCCATGAAAGACATAAATCATGATTATTGGTCAATTAATTTAAGGATAAATGGCACTTCGGCACAAATTTAATTGTTTTGAAACATTACCCTCAAAGATAATTTAAAGCAACTTTATCCCCTCAAGTTAGAGGTATCAGAACACTTTGCCCTTCAAATACACTTTTTGGCAGATTATGCGGCTGGAAAAAAGATTGTTCTTGTTATTTCACTTTTTCCCACCCTTCTCAATATATTGGTGTGATATTTTACAAAATGTGTTGTGTATATATTTCCTTAAAGGAATAATGAAGTTAATGATTTTGATTCTTTAAGGGTTGTGGATAGTCTGAATATTACTACAATGAAGCATGAGCTTTATTATTTCTAAAAAATGTCTTTTGTAAAGTTAAAAAAAATTATTTTAGAGAAATAATAAGATTAGTGATTTTGTTTCTTTAATATGATTGGTTGAGCAATCTTACTACATAATAATATGAATTAATCATTTGAAAATTTTATTTACAACACAACCACTATCCTTGCCACATGAATGAAAAACTAAACATGCTTCTAATTAAAATACATGCACCAAAACTCATTCAATTATATTTCAATCAACCTCTCAAAAAAAAAAAAAAATTCAATCAACAATTAATTTCCTAAACAATAGGAGGTAGCGAATGAACTAATTAAAGGTAAAAAGAAGAATAAAAACCCCAATTTCTATTATTTTTGGTATATGAGTTTCTTTATTTTTGATTTAAAAAATGTCAAAATGATAAGAATAATTGGATTCCTTTTTTTTTTTTCAAAAAATTTTTGCACAAGAAAAATGGAAAAAAAGTGAAAATGACAAAAACAACATTTTTTCCAATCACATGACCTATTAGAAATTGTAATTAGGGGGGACAAAGTATTCTAATAACTCTGAATTAAAAAAGTGAAGTAATTTAAATTAATTTTAGATGGCAAAGTACCAAAAACAATTAAATTAAAAGGGGTGAAGTGTTATTTACCCTTACTTTAATTACATTTTCATTATACCATGGGTTCCCCTAGGTTTGGATGTAGTTGCTAGGATGGCATTCTTGATAAAATGGGATGTTATGCTTATTAAATAAATTTTAATTAAATTGATTGATATGATATTTCCTTCTGAGGTCATTGATTTGACAAAAAAATATTTATAGTACCAGCAGGTTCAATGTTTCGAGGTATCGGATTAGTGGAATACCAAAAGCTACTTATCTTGTTGATTCTCAATGCTCGAAAAATAAATGACGTGCATGATTTAGGAGGTTGTAATATTATGTGGTAGGGTATATTTTTTAATACAGTCTTAATTAACCTTATTCTTAAGGAAGCCTAAATGTTTATCATGTCTTAATGAGGCTTAGTACAAGCCTATCACTTGTGGTTGTCAAATTCATCACTAGATATGGATACTGTCTCATTGATACGCGTAATAAAATATCATTTTAATAGTTCAGAGATGAGAGTAATTTATAATCTGTTATCTGCTTCTTTAATATGAAATAGAACCAAATATCATTAAAAATTAGAGAAAATTAAAAAAATTACTCAATTTTATTTCCACCACAAAATTCAACAAAAAAGCATTTATTTAACTGTTATGGTAAAAAATGTCTCCTTCAAAATATAAACAAACAGACCAAAACATAACTTTCACATTCTCCAATAATTTATTTTTCTAAAACACATAATAAAATCAAACAAAAAATATAACAAAACATTCCCTTAAATTTCTCAACAAGAAATCAACTTGATAAACAAAACAAAAATTACATTCAAGGAAAAAAGGAAAGAGGCAAATTTAAGGCGTAGATGTCTTAAGCTTCTGATCATTAGACTAAAACAAAACATCTACAACTTGGTCACCTATATATTGTCCTAATTTTATCTGATTTTGTAAATTGCATTTAATGACTTCGAGATACGCTTTGGTTGTACCCTAGGAATTATCAAAATTTAGTGTCCCATAATTGATGGATTCCTAAATCCGCCACAGGATTAGTTATAACTTATACAAGGTGTACAATTTTATTAGAATTAATGAAATTCAAATGTTCTATGATATTATTGTATTATTCATGTCATTGTTGTTACCAATTCTTACCAATTAAGACAACAATCCAATAACAAATAGAATAAAATTTAGCTTTGTTCTTGGATGTTAAAAGATATAGTGACTTGGGCCTTGTAGAACATTCCAAAATTCTTAACTAAAAGCTTTTTCGAAGCCCGTATTCAGCCCAATGTGGAGTCAGTTCTAAAGCCCATTTGTAACATGGGCTGACAGAAATTTTGGATGAGAAAGAAGGGATTTCTATTTATTTCGGTAGAGCTTGAATTTTGAATTAACTTTTTCGTCTAATATTTCATATTTGTATATATACACGCAGAATCAAGAAAACGTTAGTAGTGAAATCTATATTGTAGTCATACAGTTTAATTTATATCTTTCAGTATTCTCACATTCGCTACAGATAAAATATTTTTTTAGATTAAATTTTAACATCTACTAATCCGACGTTGTCTGCTCAACCAACACAAACATAGAGTTCTTGTGTCTTGATCAACACTTGTATGGACTAGACTACATTATCAACTAGGTCAGTTCTTGTTATTACAAGCCAACTCAACACACAAAGACACAAAATTTGGTCCCTCTTTTTTTTGGAAGGGCTATTGCAATCATCATTGAGGACATAAAACAGGTAGATCTTTATAAGATAAAGCATATATATAAATCCCCACTGGGGGTCAGCCTGAAATTCTGAAAAATGGTTTTTGTTTGCACTCTCAAAAGTCACTTGTACAGACTAGCAAACTCTTTTCAATCCCAATCAAAGAGTTTTTGAGACAATACTGCAGTTATTGAATGCAAAAGAAAACATGACACTGTTTGCATTACTGCATGCATTGATATTGATGTGTTTGAAAATTGGACTTGTGGTCCTCAACTTCATATTATAGATTATTGTATAGTATGATGCACCACAAAATATTTCTCCCTTTTGTTTCATGCATATTCATGGGTTCAATTTAATTTAATAGAATATTCATTTCTACACACATCTTTTATCTTTTCAGAGTCTACAGTGATTATCTGACATAGGAAAAATGTCACATGAAAAGCTAATGCTACAACATTTCTATGAATAGCTTGTAATGTTGCATCTCTTCTGAAATTGGAATCTTTTATCATGATTTCTGCTCATTTGTACAAATTTAGGATTGTGATTAAAAAAATCAAAATTCAATATCACTATCTAAATGCTTCAATTTGATGAGTGCGTTAACACAACTTATCAAAGTGTCAATAATTCGAGTTGATGATTATGTCCAAGAAAGAAAGGGCCGACACCGGTTGTAGATTTTCT
>JACGDI010005847.1:201022-223830 GCA_014898725.1 Jacaranda copaia
CCTTATTTAACGAGGAGAATGCGTAAAAATCTAATAACCTAAATCTCCTACACTCTTATTTTAAAGTTGAGACAAGTCAAATTACTTTCATTATTATTAACAAGAATTGTTAGCATGCTTTCTTTCCATATTTACTCTAAAAAATGGGCTAAAATCTTCCGTTAGGATAAAAGAAGATAAGAAAATGAATGACGACATAGACTAAAACATTGTTTTGTAGATTATTAATTTCTACATATGGATTAACATCCGTAATCTTCTTGTGGTGAATTACAAGTCAGATCAATTTTGCTCCTAGTCTAAAAATATATAAGAATAACAAAAATCTTCTATATTTTTATATTATATCCATATTTTAAACAAAATATTATTTTTTTAAAAATAAATTTGTATTTTGAAAAATTGAAAATAAAATTTCTAAATTTGGGACATAGATTCTATGGTCATCTTTTTTTCTTTGGGAGAATTAGGTATAGGGTCGTTACTGGCGCTCACATGGGCCTGATTTTATGTCTCTCCACTAATTTTTACCCCCATCCGACAATAGATAGCCTTATGGGCATAGGCCTAATGCTTCAGCTGAAGACTTGCTGACACGAGTCATCCATCAATTGCAATCATTCATCTCAGCAAGCCAAGAGGCATAGCTATCTGACTATCTCCATCTTCAATATTGAGGTAAAACTTATAGGTCCCCATTCTTCTATCTTTAATTAGGGTAGCCTAGCTCTCTTGGGTGAAAAATTGCTCTAGTTGACTTATATTATCTATTTTACAAGTTGATTATTAAAAATAGTATTATTGTCAGTACGAAAATTGACGTTGTTATAACAAAATCAAGAATGCATATATTGAAGTTCAATTTAAAGGTACAATATGGGTCATTTTTGTCGTATTTATGGACTCAAGACACACGTTATATAAACTATTGTTACGTTTTGAAAATGTATGGGCTCTATTTTTTTGGCTTTTCCTAAAAAAATTTCGTTCTCGCAGAACAATTACAAAATGGGTACACGTTCTCCAATTCTTCTTCCAAAAAATAAAATTTTAATACCCAAAAAACCCTCATAATTCATTTATAAAACATCCTACAACCGTATTTCAATCATTACAAATATATAAAAATTATTTTCACTTTATAAACCTAACAAAAAAATAAATGATTTGACATCAACAGTAAAATTTGTCTTCTCCTTAAATATAAAGAAATAAATAATTCATTTTCAAATTATTTTTTATGTTTTCCAAAAACAAAAAAAAATACATAGCGCATTTTTCAAATTTTCTCCCAAAATATTTTCTACAATTCACCCAAAAGCCAAAACAACATAGTCATATTGTTTATAAGTATGATGTATGTACTAATATCAACAATAAGTGGATGCTAACAAGTATATCATCGGATGGTTTGTTAAGATGTTTAATTTAGAGAGTATTTTGGGTATTTTTGTAAGTTCCTTCAAACATCATATAAATTAGAGATTATAAGGCGTTATAAAATATTTATACAATTTAAAAAAATTATAAACTCCTAAAATAAGATATTAAAGTCTTATAAACGTTTTTGAAAAAATAAGTAGTTCTCTATATATCTCTAGGATTTTAATAATCTAGCATACGTGTTAATTATCGATTGAGATTATTAATATTTTATAAATTCCAATATCTTACTTTATCCAAATATTTCAAGTGTTTATTTTAAATATATATATATATATATATAATATTTAATAAATTTTAAAAATATCTTATAAAAAATATGAGTTTATAAGATGCTTTAAATAAATTTAGACGAATAACATCTTAGTTGTTTAGATATATTGTTTCTCACTAGAAATTTGAGCGTTCGAGCTTCCTTGCAATAGTAGTTCATAAATTAATTATCTCTATGCTAAAAAAAATCTTGATCTAATTGTCATTTCAATGAAATTATAATAACACCTAATTTTATAATCAGTAGCTACAATTTAAATGAAATATTTCGTAACAATGCCAAAATGCTGTTGTCATGTCCACGTAGCGTGCGTTGTCCTGTTTACATAAACAAGACAAATAGTGACAGTACTTTAGGGCAATTATGTGCCCTTAGGGCCTGTTTGTTTAGAGTAGGTTTGGTTTCATTTTCAAAGTTTATTTTTATATTTTTTATTATTTTAAAAATAAAATACATCACTTTTTATATATTTTCACTTAATAATATTTTTATTTTTATTTTTAAAATATATTTTTTAATAATTTATATATCTCTTCTTTCTATTATATTATTTCTATCTCTCTTTACTTACAATTTATTAAAATTAACAGAATAATTACTTTTCCAACAATCTATCTAAATATAAACTCATTTTCACTAACTTTTCAAATTTTAAAAATGATAAAAATGAAAATAAAACCAAGCATGTCCTTATTTTGCCACCCCTTTTTATTTTAAATACAAAATAAAAATAAAACACAATCACTTTTTTTTATCCATTTTCACTTGAAATATTCCTTATTTTCATTTTCAATTCTTTTCTAAACATACTCTATCATCTTACTACTATATTAATTAAATTTAAATTTAATTTAACATAAAGCATTCACTATAATTTTAAAATTAATAATATATATTTTTAAAAAAATATTTTTAAATATATAAGAATATAAATCAACTAACTTTTTAGCCCTATACTTACTCTAATCATTACTTTCCAACAAAATATTCAAATGCAATTTTATTTTTCATTTTCAAACCATAAGTATTTTTTCACTTTTATTTTTGCACAAAAATAAAAATGACCATGGAAAGCATATTCAAACAGTCACAAAGTTGATGGACCCCGTATCTTTTAATTTCCATGATTATTATTTGGAAGAATTCTTTCAGTTTTACTGTTGTAGACATGATAATTTTTGACCAATTGGAAAGTGACACATGTAAAATAATATACTAGATATTAATTTAAAATTTCTATTTGTCTCTTGAAATTTATTAAATTTAATTTCAAAAAATAAATAGTTAATTTTAATTAATAATTTAATATTTATTTTATACTCAAATCAAATATTGACAAGTGTCAAATATGGAGTGTCTATACATATGGACCAATCAAATCAAATATATTTGATATTATCTCTTGATATTAATATTATGTTTTGATGTTTGATATTATTAAATTCAAGATATATTATATTATATTATCTTTTGATATTTAATATATCTTATTGAAAAGATAATTATTAAAGGAGTTTAAGTTAATTTAGAAGTTTTCCATTAAGTGCCTATATAAAGGGGGTAACCAAAGCTTATTCAACACACAACACAAAATTCTAGTAGAGGAGAGAAACTTTGAAGAAATCCAGCAATTCTCTCAAGAAAATTCAAGGAGATTCACGACGTTCAAAGCGATATTCACATAATTCACATATTTTTTATGTTTGATTCAAGATCAAGGTGCGGAACCTCAAATTGGCCTTATTTTTATTCAAGGAGATCCACAACTTTCAAGGCGTCTTTGTGGAACTCGTATATTTCTGATGTTTGATTCGAGATCAATGTGCAAAGCCCTCGAGTTGGTGTTATTTTATATAAATCAAATTTAAAGAGATCTACGACACTTAAGGCTTTTTTCACGGAGCTCATTAAATTCATGATTATATTTGAAAGGAAAGAATCAGAGGATTAGATTAAAAATAGAACCCACTGTTGATTGATAGATTTTAATTTAATTTTATTTGTATGATTTTTCTTGTTTGTAATTTTGTTTATTGCAGACAAAGAAATTTGCGCTTACAAATTTTGGCACGCTCAATGGGACCATCTTTACTTCTCATCTCTTTCATTCATCAAGATTGAAGTATCATGACCGCCAACAAAACTGCAGCATCGAAAATTACTACTTCAAATTTCTCAAATACTAGAGCAGAAAATATTGGCATCATCATAAGAAGTATGTCCAAAAAGTTGTAATCGTCTTCAGAGGTGGCTCATTCGCTTGCTGTGGAAAAGGTGTTGCCGCATTTTATTGATATGAATAAAAATGGTGGAAACTTAAAGGAAGAATCTGCATCATCTATTCCCCACTCAACATCAAATTCCTTGAGCATGGCAATGGTGATGGTGACAAGTGCTACAACATTGGAGGGCCATTGAAGGACTCACAAAGCATATCTAAGAGTGAGACTTTCAAATCTCCAAATTGATGAATAAAGTCGACAATTTTGATGCTAGCTGAATGGTGGAGAAACAAAGTGAGGCTCAAAACAAAGGTAAAATCCACAAAGAAATAGTAAATTGAAAATGAAAAGTTTGCAAATAAAGAATTACAAATTTCCACTAATGGACTAGTTCCCATTAACCCACTGAAGGAGTTTATCATGAAGACTTTCAAAGACAAGCTTGATAGAAGTTCAAAGTGTTCTAGGACTTATTTCAAGCCATATACTCAAAGGATTGACCACTTGAAGATTTCAATTGGTTACCAGCCCCCAAAGTTTCTACAATTTGATGGCAAAGGCAACCCAAAGCAGCACATGACTCATTTTATTGAGACTTGTAATAATGCTGGGAAATATGAAAATTATCTAGTCAAGCAATTTGTTCGATCCTTAAAGGACGATACTTTTGATTGGTATATTAACTTGGAGGCATACTCCATTGATAATTGAGGGCAACTGGAACAAGAGTTCCTCAATCATTTTTATAGCATTCAAAGGATAATCAACATAATTGGACTCATCAACTCTCGCCAATGGAAAGTATAACCTATTATTGACTACATCAATCGCTGGAGAAATTTGAGTCTTAACTGCAAAGATCAATTGTCGAAGATTTCAACAATGGAAATGTGTATTCAAGGAATGCATTGGAGTCTTTGCTACATACTTCAAGGAGCTAAACCAAAAACTTTTGAAGATTTGACAACTTGTGCACATAATATTGAAATGAGCATGAATTTTGATAAACAAGAAAATTCAAGTGATGCCGATGATGATGATGATGTTGGGGGCAATTAATTTTCATCTTTAAATTTCATATGCTCTTTGATATGAGCTTAAACTATTAATAATGTTCTCAAATGAGAGCATAAACTATAAAAAATTTTGAAGTCTCCATGTCTCCAAATCCATGACTCAAATCTCTAAGTCTTCAAATTCAAGACTCAAATCTTCAAGTTTCCAAATACAAACTCAAGTCTCTAAGTCTCTAAAATTCACGACTCAAGTTTTTAAGATTTCAAGTCAAGACTCAAATTTCTAAGTCTCTAAGTCCGAGACTCAATTTTTAAGTCCCCAAATCAAGACTCAAGTCCCAACTCTTCAAATTCAAGATTCTTCAAGTCAAGGCTCAAGTTTTGAAGTTTTCAAATTCAAAACTCAAGTTTGCAAATCTCTAAATTCACGACTCAAGTATTCAAATTCAAGACTCAGCTCCAGATGTCCAAATTCAAGACTCAAGTTTTTAAGTTTCCAAATCAAAGACTCAAATATTCAAGTATTCAAGCCCAAAGCTCAAATCTTCAAATTCCAAATGCTCTTAGATACGAGCATAAATTATTTGAAATTCTCAAGTTAAAGTTTTCTCATATACTCCTTGATATGAGCTTAAACTTTTAATAAGGCTCCTAGGTACAAACATAAACTATTTAAATATTCAAAGTCTCCCCATGTACTCCTTGATATGAGTTTAAACTTTCAATAAAACTTCTAGGTACAAACATAAACTATCTAAATATTCAAAATTTTCTCATATACTCCTTGATAATATTGTAAATTGTCTATTAAGTCAAACTCAAGTAAACTCATTGATATAATCATAAATTGTTAACTAAATTCAAGTGAACTCCTTGACATGAGTATAAAATGCCTATTCAAGTTAAATATGCTCCTTGAAACGAGCCTAAATTGCATATTATTTTTGGCCTACATGAGTATAAATTGTGTACGGCACCCTCATCAAAAGGATATTTACTTTGAATTATATTATACTTGACCTTTTTGTTGGGTACTATAGCTCGAGGAATGCTTCAAGGATGTTCTTATTGTAGATGCATGTGAAAAATGGAGAGAAAAGGGAAAATTATCAAATACTTCAAGCCTTGTCTCTTTCATGGATTATCAACTCATTCTTCACCAAGTCTTGAAGTGGGGGCATTTGTAGACTTGATAATTGTTGGCCAATTGAAAAGTGGCATGTGTAAAATAATATACTAGATATTAATTTAAAATTTCTATTTATCTCTTAGAATTTATTAAATTTAATTCCAAAGATAAATATTTAATTCTAATTAATGATTGAGTATTTATTTTATACTCAAATCAAATATTGATATTATCTTTTGATATTGATATATTATCTTTTGATGTTTGATATTATTAAATTAAAGATATATGATATTATCTCTTGATATTTGATATTATCTTATCGAAAAAATAATCATCAAAGGAGTTCAAGTTAATCTAGAAGTCTTTCATCAAGTGCTTATATAAATGGGGTGATCAAAGCTCATTTGACACACAATACAAAATTCCAATAGAGGGGAGAAATTTCGAAAGAATCCAACAATTCTCTCAAAACAATTCAAGGAGATTTACAATGTTCAAGGTATTCTTTGCTGAATACATATATTTTTTGCGTTTGATTCAAGATCAAAGTGTGAAGCCCTCGAATTAACGTTATTTTTATTCAAGGAGATCCACGACATTCAATGCATTTTTCATGGAACTCATATATTTTTGACATTTGATTCGAGATTAAGATGTGAAGTCCTTGAGTTGGTGTTATTTTATTCAAATCAAATTTAACGAGATCCACGACATTTAAGGCTTTTTTTGCAAGCTTATTAAATTCAAAATTATATTTAAAAGAAAATAATTAGAAGATTAGATTAAAGATAAAATCCATAGTTGATTAATAGATTTTAATTTAATCTTATTTGTATGTTTTTTTTTGTTTGTAATTTTATTTATTGTAGACAAAGAAATTTGTGCTTATAACTGTAATGAAAAAAGATCACTTGTCTCTTAATTTTTCCAACCATTCGAAAATAGAGCATTTGTTTTTCTTTTATAGAATTTGCCATTATTAGAAATATATAATACCATTAATTACTCTAAAAGAGATTTTTATAATACATTCAAATATAGTAAATTATATGGTACAAAATTGGCTATCAATAATTTGGTGTTTATAATAAGACGGAAAAAGTTAAAATTGACAAGCATACCGTACAAATGTTTGTATGCCAACGTATGAGACAAACAAAATATCGTCCTATGGATTTATATAATGAATTATGAACGGAAAGATGCCGAAAATGAAATTATGAAAACGAGCATGATAAGAAATACACAGACTTAATCACAAGTATACAATAAAATACAATCAATATTCTATATTAAAAATTTAATATATAACTTATAATTGTGAAAATCATGAGTTAGGACTCATAAAATCATCTTAGATTTTGTGCCACAGGAAAATACTTATTCACCGATGAAAAAATTCATCGCAAACTTAATAAAATTATTTTGTGATGGATTTGTTTCGAAAATTTGTTAATATGTGCTTGGTCATTGATCAGTTCTACGACGAAATAAATTTGCGTTACAAAATAAATTTTTTGATAGAATTTTTATCACAGATAAAAAAAAAAAGATTTAAAGTAATAAAATTTGTGATAGATGTTTTATATCAATATAAATTCTTTATATTCATCACAAATATCGCTATTAATATATATTTTTGTTCTTTTTTGTAAATTCATTGTTAATCTGTCAAAATTCTATCATGACTATCTTCAAATTGTGATGAAATTATGTTCATCACAATTTTTTCCTAAATGAATGAGGTACTTTCTTGTAATGTTCATAATATTTAAACCCAAATTAAAAATATAACAACTAAAATTTGCATAAAGATTTAGTGGTTTATCCAAGTCAGTGTTAAGTCCACATATTAAGGTTGAATTTCACTGTTTCAAAAATAACAGACTGTGCACTATGTACCATGCATAAACTTGTCTTTTCCCTTTGCTCTGCTTTGAACAGAAAATAATTTTTGACTAAAAATATGTCGTATTATATATATATATATATATATATATATTTTTAAATTCAAAACATTGGAAGATACTCTTAGAATGCTCCATCCGACATAAACTAAAATTAAAAGAAAGAAAACTATATAAATTTTGACTAAAAAACTCATATGCATTCATTACATATTCTTTTTGAGTAAGTTGATCATAGTCAAATATGCATCGATGGGTTTGGAGTCAATTCTTACATCCAACAGGCCGGCGAGCCTGGGGCATGACAAATGGTATCAGAGCCATTACTAGTTGGAATATTAGGAGCTAAGTGCTATATGGGACATAGCATAGAAGTCACATCTTGAAGTTGCGGGACAAAGTGCAACACACACGAGAGCCACCTCTAGAATCCTAACACCAAGTGACTAATCTTGGATCTGTGTTACGCCACGACGAGGACATCACGTTTCAAAGGAGGGGTGATTGTAATGCTCAATTTTACGAGGGCAAAATATTGAAAGAAAGAACACTATATAAGTTTTGGCTAAAGAACTCATACGCATTCATTAAATTTTTTTTTTTTTGATAAGTTGATTACAACCTAAATTTAAGATGCACTCAATGATTTTGGAGGCAATTTTTGCATCCAATGTGTTTGCAAGCCAAAAACACTATAACCCCAAACTAGGGGTGTAAAGGAGCCGAACTGAGCCCTAATCTAGGAGGCTTAAGTTTGACTCGTTTATTAATTTGTGAGCTTGAATTCGAGCCTAAACAATCCAATTCAAGCTTGACTTATTGGAATAAACAAAGGCTCAACGAACTTGATTTGATAAGCTCATCATAGAGAAGTAAAAAAACTCGATTCGTTAAGCTTGGATGAGCTTGAAGTTATATAGGTTTAGATTACCATGAGCTTATTTAGAATTAAAACAAAATCTCTAATTATAGATTTTTAAAATAATTTTGTTGTATATTTTTCTAAAAAAAAAAATTAAATTATTATTGTTACTATTTTATTATTATAAATTTTATTATATGGGCTTAAATTATAATTATATATGTGTATATATAATAAAAAAATTCTTTTAGGCTCACAAACTTTGTGAATTGAATATCATTGAATTCGACTCGAATTCAAAAAAATTGAATCGAAATCGAATTATTCATAAATCATCTCATCTCATTTACATCCCCACTCCAAACTTTACAATTTAAGAGACTAAAACCTATAATTGAAAGGAGTTATTTTTAAATTAAAAATGAAAAAAGACAAAAAAGGAAGAGTATAAAGTGGGGGCACGTGTGAAGGACTGAGGATCACGTGCGAGTCTCTTTCAAAATTAGAAAAAAATAAATAAATATAAAAGCCGCAAAGCAGTGGCCCAGGGGCGCTGCTATTCATTCTCAACTCTGGGTGACAGAGGGCGGCATAGAAACAAAAGTGACAAGACGTGTCCGTACAGAAGGCAGCCCCCTCGCGAATGAGACGTGGCGACATCAATATCGCACGAAAAGCTGATTGCACGGATGTGACTGTCCTACCACCCGTCACCCTCTCCCTCCCCATGCCGACATGGGCCGCCAGCTGTTAGATGTCCAAATGTCTTCTTTTCCACATATGTTGTAGGCTTGGTTACCAGTTTTACCTAAGTTGAATTTTTTTTCCTTTTTTTATTTATTTTTATTTTTTCCTCCTTTTTTGTACTAAATACGATCCATACATCGTCGTAGAAATTTATTTCACAAATATCTTTTTCTCCATGCATGTGATCGCGAAATTTATTCTCATAAACGAATATTGTGAAAAAGTAAAACGATTAATTAATAAATTATCTCACAATACCAACTTTTTAAATATAAAATAAAAATTATATTATTATTTAACGATTTTTTATAATATTTTATCAATACAGTATTTAAAGAAGCTTCAAAAAAATTAAAAAATAAATTTTATAATTATTTTGAGTAGACAAGATAATTTCTGTGCATCCTCTTCGTCTTTTTCTATGTGCAAAATTGCACCTCATCATGCGTCTACGCCCATGTTCTATGTATTTTTATTCCCTCCTATTCATTTTTCATTATTGCATGAACTCTCCCATCTATTTTATTCAATAATAATTTTGCCTCAAAATAATACAATGTCAAAAAATAATTCAGTATATATAATGCTAGTAATTTTTTGCTAGTTTCGCATTGAATAAATAAAAAATTTTAAAACAATTTATCAATTATTTTTCGTCTCTCATTATACATATACATATATATATATATATATATATATTCGTTGAAACGTCTTTTAATAAAATCAAAATCCTCATCGATGCATGCTGACATAAAGGGCAATATCTTGATATATTCAAACTTTCATGTTACACGATGGAATCTAATCAAAAATAAAAGGTGAAAAGACAACATAAAGGACCAATTGTGTAAAAATCTTGACAAAGCAACATGGCCTAGCCAAGAAGCATGTAGAGAGTAATACCAGTTGGTCCATCTATAGAGGTCCCCTATCCCCATTGTCTTAATTGCATGTGTCTGACCCTTTTTAAACCTTTGACAACACTTCAAGTCCTAATAGTTTTAGTATTGAGTGTCCTATTTATTAGATGCTCTTTGAGGACGTATGGTCCTAACTATTTGTTGAAAAAAACTACGCGTACCCTACAATATATCACAATCATGGTTACTTTGTGTTATAGTAGAAATCATTGACACCAATATTTAATTTAAAAAAATAACATAAAAAGAATAAAAAAGATTGATAAAACACTTGTAAATTATGACAATGTCTATACTAATTAATTACTAAGAGAACTAGGATTTTTTTTTATTTAATGTTATTCGACTAGTGAGTCGATTAAGATTATATTTGATATGAGATAGCTCAATAGGCCCAACATGTCCAATTCCAAATAATAAAGCCCACGAGGCCCAAATAATAACTGCCTGGTCGACTTAAATCGATCTCTTGTGACAACACTCACGGTCGACCTGTATCGACTCCACGTGGCAGCATTCGCAGTTGATCCGTATCGACTTCAGGATTAAGCCACGCGTGCGAGCTCTTGTCTTTGGTCGACATGAATCGACCACCGAATCGTCCTCTATTCGCTTATCTGGTAGGCTGAATATTTCCACGTTGATGACATGTGGCAGCCGGTGTAACTGCTGCCAACAACTCTGACAATCCTGCTAACAACTTTAACAGACACGTGCCCCTTCTGGCATGATTTTCCGGAAAAACTGGAGATTTAGCTACCTGGCACTGTATCAGATTCTGAACATGAAATGACTTTCAACACCCTGGTAGGGGAAAAGGACTATCACACCTGATAAGGGTATTTGGGTAAAGTCATGCCCACATAAAATTATAAATACAGCAGGCCCAACCGCGCTTAAGGTAATGCCATTTTACACTACTTACTGTTTACTCTGCATTTATTCTGCTCCACCTAAGCTAACTTGAGCATCAGAGTGCCTTAGCCGAGGGTATCTCGGCTAGTTCACGTGTGTTCGTGGTTGCAGATCTCAAGCCCAAAAACACTCAAATCCATCGGAGTACTTGACCTTCCAGCTCGTAGCAGCATCAATATTACATTATGAATATATTAAATATCAATAAATTAAAATTATTATGAGAATATATAAAGGCCCACACGAAATAGCATACATCATTATAAAAAAAATTAAGTATATGCTACGAAAAAATTACTGTAAAACTAATTTCATAGCTACAGTTATAAAATAGAGTTATGAATTTTAATAGCAAATATATATTTTTTATAAAATTGTAATCAACAAAAATTATCAATTATCAATTCACAGCATTAATTGTGCTTTTGAAACGTAATATATTAGTTATGCATTATTTGTATGAAAATTAATATATACATATATAATGACCATTAGTTATATATTAGTCGTAGCGATGATTAGTAATGAAAGCATCAGTTTTGAAGTTGGCTACGATAATTTCATATTTAAAATTATAAATTTTTAAAATTAACTATGAATTAACTATAATTAATGTTTTAATTTTTATTGTATAAGTCGAATTTAAGAACTCATAATTATTTGAAAACTAATAAAACATACAAGTGATATATACTATATAAGACAGCTAAACCATTATGGATTGAAGTTACATGTGTAGTGGGATTTAGAAAAATCAATTTAGATTTGATCTCTCCATATGTCGACATGTTTTAAGTCAACAATCATATCTCTACGTCGAGACATATGTATAATCCATGTCGGCAACAATTATTATACTAATAAGTTAATCCTAACTAGATAGCATAGGTTATAAATTTTAATTTCAAATATTATATTTTAATTTTAATTTTATATTGTAAATAAATATCAAATATTTTAATTATTTAGAAAAAAAAAACAATTCCTCATTCGGTGTCGCGACACGACAGACTTGCGTGTCTTGCATGCGACAAGTTGCACATGAAATTTATTGAATTTTGATTTTTGTGACATTTAATATGTATTGTAAAACAAAAAAAAAAATATTTCGAAAAATCTTAGTTAAATGCTTCATTAATTTATGTTAAATTGCGGTTAAATCTATGAATTTTTAGGTGGTTTTTTTTTTTTTTTTTTTAACACAAGAATTCATTATGGTTCGAATTTGAACTTTATAGATATATATACAATGTCATTGGACCAATTAACCATTTGACAACTACTAGTATAGATAGTTACTATGAGAAGTATATAAAGTTTTATGAAATATCTGTCATTTAATTACACTGTATCTTAATTAATTTGGACCAATTTTAAATGTGAAAGAATGCAAAATATTACAAAACCCTAACTTCTGAGATATTAATTTATATTCTACTAAGACAATATAATAAAAAGCTAGAGCTGCAAATATTATGCCATTATATATTAGTAGTGCCATTAAAGCGAATCTTAACTAAATCATAAGGGGACACATAAATTATTTGTTAATTCAACTATACACGTCGGTGTTTTGTTCTTATTCACTTTTTCATATCAATTTATTTTTATTTGTATTTTTTGAAGTTAAATCAATCGAGTCAAAAAATGCAGGGCCGTCTCAATAAAATTAGAGGTCTAAAGCAAAATTTAAAAATGAGGCCTTTCATATTTAATGAAAAATTATTTTTTTAATACATATGTCTTTTTAATAATCAATTCATATTTTATAAAAAAAAATTCTCATATAAAATATTATTTAAATATTATTCTTCAACTTTTTTGAAATACAAAATTATTAATTATATTTGCATAATTAATTTCATCCAACATTTTTTTCAACTGATAGCATAGTTAATCCATTTTATCTTTCTTGAGATGTTGATAGATTTTATTAGTTTCAATGTTAAAAAACTTATTTTGGAAGAAGAAAAATAAATTTAAGAAATAAAACATTGATTTATAGTAAAAGAGAATTGATGCTAATATTATTTAATGGTTAGTATTGAAAAAGAATGAGTAAGATAGGGTTTTGACAAGTAAAAGAATAAGAATTAAAAGGAGAGTGGAGATTTATGAGAATCAAAATTAATAAAATTTAAATGTATATTTTTAATTAATTATTTTATTGTAAGTTTAACTAATAAGGCCCCCAAATTAAAGGCCTTATGCTTTTTTTTTTAATAAAATAGAAAATATATATATATATATATATGAGGTTTCTAAACTAAAAATCAAATTTTTTTAGATTGATTATGTAAAACAAATATAATGGCTTTATATTTTTATTTTTGAGATATAAAATATAAAAGAAAATACATATAGGAGGCTTTCAAATATAGGCCTTATATTTTTATTTTTGAGACATCAAATATAAAAAAAAAATACATATAACTTGAAAGCCTAAGACAATAGCCTTTTTTAATTAAAGATAGAGCCACCCCTAAAAAATGTAACATGGTCAAATGCACAATTCCAACTAGGCATAAAATCTTTGATTTTTCACTTCAGATGAATCTTTTTTTTTTTTTTTTATAATTTTAGTGTATTTAATTTGTTATGAGAATAATTGAATTTTTGACCCAAAGAAAATAGAGAAAATTAGATTCCATGCTCCTCGTGGACCCAAAAGAGTTGCATTTTTGTCATTGCCAATAACAATAATCAAGGGTTTCCTACAACGACATTGATTTGAATATGGAATTATATAACTTTTTTTTTTGAAAAAAAATTATGCACAATAATTTCTAGATACTAAAAAAATATAATAATAATGATAAAAATAAGTGATAACATAAAACTATTACTAATGATATATATTAAGTGGCAATAACTTTTATTTTATAACTATTGATATTTTTTAGGCAACAATATATTTTATTTTATTACAATATAACTTAATAATGTAAAAAGTATACAATGTTTAAAATTGTCATTATTACTGATATGGGATAGCCCAATAGGCTCAGCTCAACAAGTTATCGACTTTAAAGAGGGTTTTCAGGCCTACTTAACGTTCGAAGCCCAACGGTGTTTCTAGACCTAGTTGGGTTGGGTCACTCGATCACAATCGTCTAGTCCAGCGAATAGTTCTTGATCCTACTTGACGAGAGGCTTCAAGCTGTCTACTCTACTCAGCCATTCCTCTGGTCGACCACCTTGTCTGGTTGATAATAGTTGACCAAAGTGTTCACTCCGACGTTAAATCATATCCCTGATGCATTCAATGCTTGGACAAGAAGCGTGTTTCTGCATTAATGGCGTGTGCCACTCTAGTACAACCTCTGCTACCAACTTTGTCAGGAGGGCGCACCACTACAGACTATTCACCTTGAAAAATAGGAGATGATACCACCTGAAATAGTAATGGGATTAGAAATGACCAACAACTCTCAGGCAATGACAAGAATCCTCTACACTTGATGGGGGCATTTTAGACTTATCATCCACTTGGAGAAAGTTATAAATATCCCATTGCTAGCCACCCTCCAAGTATGCCATATATATTATATGCTCTTATTCTACTGCTTGATTATCTCACTCGATTAGTACTAACTTGAATGTCAGAGTGTCTTAGTCAGGGGCACCTCGGCTAGTCTAACATTTGTTATTGATTATAGATCTCAACCCAAAAAGAATATCACTGTTAGATCATTCAACCTCCCCAATCGAATTAAGTCCAAACACTACCCAATTCACTAAAAATCGACTTTCAACATCATCATTTTGGCTCTGTCTGTGGGAACACTTGAGATTGCAATTGAGAAAATGGTGAACACTAGAAAATCCACATTTGAGAAAAAGGATAAGAGGAGGACATCATCTCCACCTTCCCTTCAGCCCCAGCAAGGTTTGCATGCCCTAGGCCCTAGTGATCCACAGGAGTAAGTTGTAACGATGACCATGCCTCAGCTAATGCAGCTGATAAGTGAACAAATCTCAGCCCAGGTCTCTGCTCAACTTTTTGCGACATTGAACAGGCATACAACTGTGCTAGCCACAACTGGCAGTGCAACTTTGCAACTGCCCCCACTAGAGGAGAGGTCCCCCCAGGACAGTCATGGTTGCCAAGAGTCTAGGTGACTACTAGCTAGACTAGAAGCAAGCCCCAAGCACTCCCAGGGAGAAAGGGGGCGACCTGAGCTAAGGGAAGAAATTGCTGACTACATAGACCATCACATTCGATCAAATTGAGCCCCGCAGCATAATAGGGTTAAATGTTCTAGACATAACCAACGCAAAGAAGTGGATGAATCAACGAATCACCCAGCCCGGCTAATTTGAGCCTCGCAGCACAATAGGGCCAAGCGCGTTAGGCCTCATTTCAATCAAAATATTACCTAAGCTGATCAAGAAGAGTAGGAAGAATTTCCCACCAAGTGTAATGACTGAATAGATGCCTCGATGAGATCTCAAGGAGAAATACTGAAAGGATACCTAACCTAGAGTGCCCCTAAAAGTCTTGTCGAGAGAGAAGCTCACCGTTTATTCAGGAGATTGTTGATGAGTGCATTGCTATTGACGCCAAGGTCTCGACCAAACTCCCACAGTATGATAGCTTAACAAATCCCAACAAGCACCTAATGTAGTTCGAACATATGATGCAACTACACGGGCATAATGAGTATATCCATGCGAAGATGTTGGTGGCCACATTCTAGGGCATAGCACTTGATTGGTTTGTTAAGTTAGAACCCTCATTGATATACTTCTACGACCAGCTTTGTGATAAATTTTTGCTCCAGTTTGCCAGTCAACGAAAGGCAAAACTCCTTTATACTCATCTCCACACCATTAAGCAGAAAGAGGGAGAATCCTTCTATGACTTTTTATGAGGTTCAACATGGAGGTTTTGAAAATTAACAACCATAGGATTGAGTTCTTAATTGATGTGTTGTTCTTGGGACTCAAACACAAAGAATGCACCAACGTTTTGGTGTAAGAGCACTTGCAGTTGATGGAGGAATTGCTTAACCTGGCGAAAAGATACATGGCCCAGGAAGAGATGAACAAGCTGAAGTTTGGAAACTTTGAGGTTGACAAAAAAACAATAAGGAGAGAGATGACCAGAAATATAGGGAAAGGTCCCGATCTCTAATAAAGTGATTCCATGACTATACTCCACTAAACATCCTGAGAAGAGAGGTCTTGCTTGCAATCTAGCATGACAACCTCCTCAAGAAATTAAGGAAGCTGATGGAGGCTGAAGCAATGAAAAAATTAAAGAAATATTGCCACTTTCATAAACAAAAGGGGTAAGACATAAATGAATGCTTCAATCTCCAAATTAAAATTGAGAGGCTCATCAAGCAAGGCTATCCCAAAAAATATGTGGGTATTGATGCATAGGCTGAAGGGGGCAAAACTAATTGAACTCCACGTAGAAAAAGGTCAATTAGCTTGAGAAGGGAAGATACAGGAAAAAAACCAGCCTGCCAATTCAAGGAATAATTGTCATGATTGCAAGATGTCCCATTGAGGAGGACTCAAAGTCAGTAAGGCGGTAGACTCAGAGGAGGCTAAGGTTGACTAAAGCCTCCCTGGTCAAAAGAATGTTCCATTTATCTACAAGCACAAAGCCTATCTCCTTCACTGACAATAGCCTGGCTCACCTCGAATGTAAAATATTGACCATAAAACTGACTGCCCTATAGTAGTCTTATTAAGATTGTCAACTGTGAAGTTGAAAGGTTCTGGTTGATTACGGCAGCTCGGCTAACATCATTTTTCTCTCAATGCTGAAAAGGATGAATTGAGGGTAGCTAAAATTTGAGCCTGTGTGTACCCCTCTTGTTGGGTTTGGGGGTCAAAAATTATTTCAGAAGGTTTAATCAACTTCTCTATGTCATTTGGGGAGGCGCCCTGAAGAAAGATATTGATAATAAACTATCTGGTGGTCGATGCCCTATTTGCTTATAATGTTATAATTGATCAACCAACTCTTAATAATTTTCATGTTATTGTGTCAACTTATCATATGAAGATCAAATTCACAACCTTGGCCGACACAGGCAAACTATTGTGTAACATTAACGAAACTTAGCGATGTTACAATATTTCGATTGGGTCAAGCAAGCAGAAAACTCGATCACAATTGAAGACCTTGAGGGACACCCCTATACCAGAACCCAAAGAGAGCCAAACCAACAAGAAGAAAAAATTAGAAGATACTCGAGTGGAGCCCATTGGGGAATTTAAAATAGTCGAGCTGGAGCCAGGGAACCCACACAAGACCACCAAGATCAGAATAGATATGGGCTCTTACTTGAAGTATCTTATGGTCTATTTCTTACAAAAAAATATCGATATCTTTGCTTGGAAGACATCCGATATCCAGGGATCAATCCTAGTGTGATTGTGCACCACCTCAATGTCAACCCCTCATACAAGCTAGTTAGGCAGAAGATGAGGACATTCAATACGAGAGGAATCAGATCATCAAAGATGAAGTCAAAAAACTCTTAGATGCAGGTTATATAGTAGAAATTCAATATCCATCTTGGTTTTGTAATGTTGTACTTGTCCTAAAGAATGAGGGATAATGGTACATGTATAATGATTTTACCGACTTGAATAAAGCTTGCACTAAGGATCCTTACTCCTTGCCTCGAATAAATTTACTAGTAGATTTCACTGTTGGTTGTGAATTATTGAGTATGATAGATGCATTCAAAGGGTATCATCAGATATTTATGGCCCTCGAAGATAGGGATAAAACCTCTTTTGTGGTTCCCAATAGAGTTTATTGCTTTTTGGTTATGTCCTTTGGACTTAAAAATGCTGGAGCAACCTACTAGAGATTGGTCAACTTTATGTTCAAGAACGAAATAGTTAAGTCTATGGGGATGATGTTAAGGATATGATTGTAAAGACAGAAAATGCCCAAAACTATTTACTCGACCTCAATTACGCTTTTACAATATTGAGGGCATTTGCTCTGAAGCTGAATCCAAACAAGTGTACGTTTGGGGTTCGATGAGATAAATTCTTAGATTATATGGTTAGTCAATAGGGCATTGAGGCTAATCCACAAAAAATTCAAGCTGAATTGGACATTACCCCCCTCAAATAGTTAGGGATGTATAGCGGTTGGTTGGAAGGATTATTGGCCTTGGGAGATTCATCGCTCGATTGGCTGATAAGAGCCTACTTTTCTTCAAAATTCTAAAAAATGCTAAGAAGTTAGGTTTTCAGTGTAACGAACAATGTGATCAGGCTCTAGTCAAATTAAAATAGTATTTGTCCTCACCTTCCATGCTTGCAAAACTTAAATTTAGAGAGGTGCTTCACATATTCTTGGCTATCTCAAAAATGTTGATAAGCTCAATTTCGGTCTTGATTAGAGATGGAAGTCATTGACCAATTTACTATTATAGTAAGTTGCTCCAAAGATCGAAGCATAACTACTTGGATATCGAGAAATTTGCCCCGGCGCTAGTCATCACGGCTCGAAAGTTGCGTCCATATTTCTAGTCTCATGCCATGAAAGTACTGACCAACCAGCCGTTGAAGTAAGTGCTATCGAAGTTAGACACATTTGGGAGGTTAACGAAATGCGCTATCAAATTGGTAGAATTTGATATCACCTTCCAACCTAGAATAGCCATCAAAGCGCAGGTCTTGGTGAACTTCATCGCCGAACGAGTCAATTTGCCTGAAAAAAGTAGCAAAGCCCCTCTTGCTTGGACTTTGCACGTTGATGGATCATTGATCACATTAGGTGGGGGAGCAGGTATGGCTCTCCATTCCTCGATAGCAGAGGATTATGATTTCGCGATCAAACTTAACTAAGTAGTTACTAATAACGAGGTGGAGTATGAGGCCCTCATCGTAGGAGTGAGGATGGCACTCAATCGAGGAGTTAACCACCTGGCTACAATCAAGGACTCCTAGTTGGAAGCAAAACAAGTTGAAGAAAATTTTGAAGCCAAGGAGTCGACGATGAGCTGGTACTTGGCGAAGGTCAGAAAATTACAACAGTCATTCAAAAAATTCACTCTCAATCAGGTACATCGATTTGAAAATGAGCACACAGATGCCCTGTCCAAATTTGCTAGCTCGACCAGAGGCACAAGAGATAAGATGATAACTTTTTCGGTTGCTGATAGGCTGTCGATCAACTCACTAGAGGAGAACTTGATGAGGAGCATCAAGGAGACAATTTCTTTATGGCAAGATCTGATAAAATTCTACTTGAATCATGGCATGGTCCTTGAGAATAAAAATGAGGCTCATCGCCTTCGAGGAGAAGTTGCCAAGTGTATAAGAGGTCGATCTCTGGACCACCTCTAAGATGCTTGAATCCCAACCAGACTCATGAAGTATTGCAGAATATCTACACGGGTATGTGCGGAACCATTTGGGGGGTAGATCCCTCGCTCATAAAATCATCAGGTATGGATACTTTTGGATGATATTACTAAAAAATCCTATTGATTTTTGCTTAAAAATGTTTATTATGCCAAGTTTATTTGAACCTCCCACATCAACCTACCGTGCCCATGGTCAATGTTAAGATTTTTTGGCCATTCAACTAGAAGGTGATCGACATTTTGAGCTCATTGCCAAAGTCAATGGGGTAGTGAAAGTTTATAATATGGTGGTTGAGTATTTCATCGATTGGGTCGAGGCTGAAGTTATCCTAAAGATAATCGACACGGCTATCAAAATTTTTATCTGAAAAAACATCATTTGTCGTTTCATTCTACCTAAGATCTTTATTTCAGATAATGGAAACCAATTCTAAAGTAGAAATACCCAAAATTAGTGCAAGGCTTTGGGAATCACCCGATATTTTACTTCAGTGGGTAACCCTCAATTGAACGGCTAGACAGAGGTGACAAACAGGATAATTCTTGACCATTTGAAAGCCAAAATACAAGATATAGGGTCAAGTTGGGTAGACGACCTCCTAGAAGTATTATGGGCATACAAGACAACCCCCAGCACAGCCATAGGTCACAGTCCTTATAGTTTGGTTTATGGGTCTGAGGCAGTCATCCCCTCAGAACTCATACAGCATATAGCTTGAGCGATTTACTTCCACCCGCTCAGGAACACATCAGAAAGGAAGCTCAACCTCGAGACAAAAGCAAGAAGCCTACAACACTATATAGTGTTACAGATCTAAGATGATAGACAACTACAACAAAAAGGTTAGGCTGCGTTATTTTAAGGTCAGAGACCTCATTCTTAAAAAGGTGGAAGTGTCCAAGAATGTTGGCAAACCCGACTCGAAATGGGAGGGGACCTATACGATTGTGAAGGTATCAAAGTAAAATGCTTATCGACTTGCTAATGTCGATGGGGATGAGTTCACTCATCCATGGAATGCCATCAACTTGAAGAAATTATATATATAAAAGTATATTGTAATCATCTTCGTATTTTGTGATATAAATAAAGTTCCAGCAACATTGCTATCATTCGCTTGTATTATCAGAGTTGCATCTGCCTCGCACAACTCCAAGTTTCAAGTTGACCCAAAAGCAGCTTCATGTTGCCAAACCAATTTCAAGCCGACCCCGTAGTCGACTCAAAAGTAACTTTCAACTGTCGGTTCAAGGCTCCAAGCCCCAGCTTTAAGTCTATCCATTAAATGACTTAAAAGCAGCTATACGCTGCCAACTTCAGGCTTTTTTGCACAAACTATGCAATCGACCATGTAGTCAATCAATAAGCCAGCGCAATGTTGCAGAGTTAAGATACCTCAAACTCGACCAAGAGCAATGAAACTTGACTATAAACTTGAGGAAAGTTGCAAAAATAGATTGTTGAATGTACTTCGACAAGATCATGTGTATCTCTCAACAGTAACCTAAATCGACGATAAAGTTGTTGGGTTTTCTTGTTCATTAACATAGTTCTCAACTTATCAACCACATAATTGCGATGACATAGTTTCATTTAATAAGAAAGCTATAAAATTGATTCATATTAAGTAAAGTCAAAATAGTATTTCATTAAGAGAAATATTCATTATAGTAAAAGGATAACCTTTATTAAAAAAAATAATAACAACAAAAGAGAGAGAGTCAAAAAATTAATTTTGGCTCAACCTAGCACCGTCATATTGATCGGCCTAAGCACCCTTCTATAAGTCCTGGTTGGGCTCAGGCATCGCTGATGCAAGTAGTAGAATGGCTCGTATTTGCTATGAGGGCCTACCACGTTATCTATAAAATTAGTTGAGTGTAGCATATATTGCGTGATGTTGACTTGCCCATCCATGAGTTGGAAGGCAAAGTCCTCAGCAAAGATGAACTCATTCGTCACAATATCTCTCTCCTTACCTTTATCAACTATGGCCTCTTCAAATTCTGGATAAGGCTACAGCTTCTCGTTGGAGTTAGGCTTATTCTATCTTTGTCCTCTGCCCAAAAACCATAGCCTAGGTACTCAAGCTGATTCACCACTTTCTCAAATGCGCCGCGGGCATTATCGATCGATAGAACTACGCTCGTATCCTGAAAGGTTGAGTTGAACATAAACTGCTCTACCACCTCTCTCTATATCAAAAGGAACTATCGAGAGAATACTGTTCGGGCCTCTTCGAGCATAGCAGCATAACCGGCCAATCAACTAGAGAAGTAGCCTACTTGCATATCCAAGTGAGCTTTCTTCAGCATGGAGTCCATTCGACTTCTCTCTTCCACAACCTCAACCAGTAGCTGGTCTTTTACATTGAGCTGTTCTTGAAGGTCGGGCATCTCCTTAGTCAGCTGGTCAACCTTGAGTTAGTAGGAATCAAGATGAACCTTGAGAGTCTCTAACTCCCCTCCTTTCTACAACTCCTCACAGTTCACCAAAGCCAACTTCAACAGGTGATAAAAGTGGTACCTGAGCTGGCTCACCTGAAATAGAGATTATCATTAAATAACATAATTAGCTGAAAGTAGAACTCGATAAGAAAATAATCGATCTCACACTTACCATATTGCAATGCTAGGCCAGAGCCCTAAGGGCATCGACTTGGCTCAGGCCATGAATCTCTGCTAGTTGGTGCCAAAGAGCCCAGCCATCATACACTTGAGTGTGTTAGCACCCATCCTTTTTGATGATATAATGGAGCTTGGATTCATTATCTCCATCGGTGACGGCACCTTAGGTATTTGAAATAAGACCTTGTTGCCACGTTTGTAGAACAAGTCATAGTCGGTGATTACCTTTTGCTTGTCTTTCCTGCCCGTTGTTCTTTTGGGTGTCGAGCCTCTTCGCTCAGTCACTTGTCTTTTGCCTTAACCCATGGGGCTACTATGGACATCCTCTGTTGATTGAGCAGGTTGGGGTGCCTGTTCGATCTTTGGCATGGCATAGGCGGTGGTCAAGAGT
>JACGDI010005847.1:230997-249192 GCA_014898725.1 Jacaranda copaia
TCGCTTTCCCGAAAGGTTGAAAATCCACTTATTAAATCACTTTATTAAATAGATTGTCGGGATAATGATTAATTAGTTGGTTGATTTTGACTAATTAATTAAATAAGATTTATGACTAATTAATGGAAGTTGGAAGGTGGATGGCAGGTGGAATTTAGGGTTGATATTTAATTATTTGCATGCATATTGTACCAAACAATTAAGTGTTTAGTGATATAAAGCACGTGATTAATGTTATAATTAACGAAAAAACACCTAATTAAAGTTGGTCTTTTTAATTTTTTTTGGGTGCCTTGGTTTTTATAATAATAATGATTAATTTGGCAGGTTGGGATTAATCAGGATTCTATTCTGTATATTATATGTTATCTGAAAAATTAATTATCTATTAATCACTAGAAGAATGCATATATTAACACAGAAAAACGACCTACTAATTCTATCCTAAAATTCAATTAAAAAAAAGAGTTAAAATTAACTGATTCTGTCCTCAAATACATCATATTATAAGAAAAGGAAAAATTATATTGTGACGCGTCCAATATTAAAGACTATTAATCACACCTAATTTTGGTTCGATAAGATTTGGATTTATTTGAATCGATTAATACACCTGTTTGATATTGGAGATTGTAGTTCAAATTATAAATTCCATAATCTTACATTCCTGTTTGATTTGAAAGATTGAGAAAGACTATTTTCTTAAATTTTATTCCTCTCATTTGCTCTCATTTGTCCATCTCAAAATAAGAGACAAATTCGTCCATATATTTTTTAGTTGATTTAGCCAGACTGCAATCTTATCTCCAACTATAAGATGGCAATTGGCACTAATCACGAAAGCAATACGGGCTCGATGTGGGCTCAGAGCCAATCCTAGCTCGACTTATCACTATAATATTTTCTATCAAACATGTTACTAACATGGATTTACAGGACTAATCACCGTAATCTTCTATATTAAACTATTAAAGCGTCATGGAGAAGCATATTTGGTATGTAAATATATATTAAGGATAGTCTAAATATGTTTCGATTTTCTATTTTCACTATTTTTAAATGTTAAAAATTTATAATTTTAGAAATACAAATAAGATTGTATTTGGACGTTTTGTTTGAAAAAAATGATCAAGATTAGCATCTGGTTGAAAATTTAGGTGGTTTATATTTTTATATGTATGGATAAAAAACTTTTTTTTTTTTTTTTAAATATGGTATAGGTTAATTGCTTTGAAATGGTAGTGGGTAATTTAAGGACAAATCAAATTTGAATTTAGTAGATAAAGTAATAAGATGATGTAGTAGGTTTAAGAGAAATAAAAAAATAAAAATAAAATGGCGTTTCTAGTGAAAATTGAAAATTTCATAGGTTGATGATTTTTAGTTTCAAATAGTACTATTGAAAATAAAAATGGCTTTTGAAACATAAACAAACGAGCCTTAAATTTTTAGTTTTATTCTATTTTATTTTTTTGAATGAAGTGATCAATTATATCATTTTATTTTCAATACGCAATATCAATAGCCAATTAATTCAATAATAAATAATTAAACCCAAAGTATATATCAACATGAAATTGGGAAAACATTTGCATAACACGAAACTAAAAAATAAGATACCATACTCGTAAAACTTTTATTACAATGCATATATGGTAAATTAATAACATTAAAAACTAAGGATTGAGACTATAAATTAATCGACTTTTGAAGTAATTTTCACTACCAAAAAAATAAGCATATGTTATGAAATTTTGCTATGATATTAATTTCATAGCTATAGCTAAGAATTTTTGTAGCAAATGTAATTTTTTAATTGCATCATGAATGATCGACTCATAGTATTATACATTCAAAACACAACATATTACTCATGTACTATTCATTAAAACATTATTATATTTATAAAAATAAATAATCATCCACCAAGGATTGAGGAGATTAGCTACGAGAACATTAGTTTCGAACTTGGTTAGAACAATTTTATAGTCAAAACTATGAATTTTTAGCATCAGCTATGAATTCATTACAGTTAATGTCCTAATTTTTTGTAATGTTTGACATGATATTCAAGACAATTAACCCTAATTTCTCTACCGTTTTTTCACTAAAAATTGTACGAGAAAAAAAATATGTTCAAATATTTAAAAAGTCCTAGGAGAATACAAAATTCATGAACAAGGTACACATGGATTTGATTTCTCCTATAAAATAAATCCAAAATCCAAAGGGATATATCAATTCAAAAAAACATGCATAAGTTGTAGAAAGGGGAACTATATGCCAAGATTTTGATGTCTGAAAAATTCGATTTTTTTTTTTTTGGGGGGTTATTATCTTTATTTTATGGGGTTATTTTCTAAAAAGTCGGAAAGTTTTTGAAATTTGTGACAAGAAAAGCACCAAACCGCAGCAAGTGGTGGGTTCAACATATGTGCGAATAATGTAAAACAGATGTGTAAAGATTGAAATTTTTGGGCATGCATGCATGAAGTGGTACAATTATTTGGGTACGACGTATGTACGAAAAAAGTCCGTGAAAATAGGGTTATTTTTATCATGTTTTGTACTTAAAAATGTAGTTTTGTCCGAGAAATTTTTCGAATAAAGCTTACTTTTGATTAACTTTAGTTAATTTTTAATTTTATGTTAATTGTGTTGTATTTTTGAATTATTTTGCTAGCAGTTTTTGTTTGTCGCTTTGTATGTACTTGTTTTCACCACAAAAAAAATAAATTTAAAGTAACAATTGTAATCAATTCATAACTAATAGTAAAAATTTGTAGCTTTAATTATAAAATTAGCCTTGTCAAAATCAAAATAAATGTTTTTTTTAGCTTTAATTATGAAATTAACCAAGTTAAAGTCAAAATAAATATTTTTTTAATTAACTCGCGCTACAATCAATTCATAACTGATAATTATTTTTTTAAATATATTTAATGTTAGTTTTCCAACGGATAATGCATAGTTAATTTATTATGCTTCCAACGAATAATGCTTATAATTTTGGTTGTTTTTATTTAAAAAAATTATATTTACTACAAAAATTTACAATTATGACTACAAAATTAATCCACAGCAAATTAATATTTTGGTGTGCGTGTGCGTGTGAATATGTTAATTGGAATATATATATTGGTATTTATTAATTTGAAAAAAGTTTCTTTAGTTAAGTTGCATTCTTTAACTTATAGCATTGGTTTATGTATTTTAATAATTTATATATTTTAATGTAATGAATAATATATTTGACCTTTTGTAAACTTTCTTTGAAGCATATATGAATTGAAATGGGGCAATGGAAATCTCAACCAACTTCCTATTAATATAAAGAAAAAAATTAAAGTAAAATAGGAATTGGATGGTTTACATGTACTTGACTCCCTCAAAGTGGAAATTTTTATATATTTATTAAGCTCAAAATTTCTGAACATGGACCTAAAGCTACCTTGCTAGCTTTGAATATGTTAGGCCTTGGACTTTCAGCTATTATTTACAATGTTTTACCTAATTAATGAAACATTACAACGTGTGGTGTGGTGAATTGAAAGTGTGGTGGCCAACACATTTAGAGCTAGCAAAGTCTTAGGGGTGTATATATATGTATGTATATATATAAACTATACATACTCATTAATAGTACTTAGTTTTGTTTTGTTGAATGAGTTAAGGATATGATGACAAATTATAAGTAGTTTTTCTTGATATTACAACTTTGATAATGCTTAGGTTTGTTGCAAGATATGAACATTTAGGCCTGTGAGATATTGAATTAAGAATATTGCAATAGTTTATGAATTACTTTTCATTTTTCATAATACGGTGATAGGTATAATTTTTTTGCTTAACATAAAAACTTATCCTTATCATGTATTGAGTTAGGACTTAAGAGTCATGAAGTAATACTTAATTTGATGTAATTGTAAATTGCTCCTTTCTCTCACAACCATAATTGCGATGTCCAAATTATCCCTAAGTGTATATGAAAATTTAGCCCCGCGAGGTATTATTTGGCTAGCATATTTGATGAAAAATTTTGTCCTAATTGAAGACTCTTTAACAATTAAAAAAGAGGAAAATCTCATAATTTTTTTCAAAATCCCAAACTCTTGAAAAGTTAAACAAAATTTAGTATTCATATATAGATATATAAACTATACATACTCCTTAATATTACTTAGTTTTGTTTTGTTGGATGAGTTAATGATATGATGACAATTATAAGTTGTTTTTCTTGATATTACAATTTGATAATGCTTAGGTTTGTTGCAAGATATGAACATTTAGGCCAATGAGATATTGAATTAAGAGTATTGCAATAGTTTATGAGTTATTTTTCATTTTTCATAGTATGATGATAGGTATAATTTTTTTGTTGAATTGAAAACTTATGCTCATCATATACTGAGTTAGAACTTAAGAGTCATGAAGTAATACTTAATTTGAAGTAATTGTAAACTGTTCCTTTCTCTCCCAATCATAATTGTGAAGCCCAAATTATCCCTAAGTATATATGAAAATTTAGTCTCGTGAGGTATTACTTGGCTAGCATATTTGATGAAAAAATTTGTCCTAATTGAAAACACTTAAATAATTAAAGAGGAGGAAAATCTTATAAATTTTTTCAAAACCCCAAACTCCTAAAATGTTAAATAAAATTTAGTATTCATATATATATATATATATATATATATATAAACTATACATACTCCTTAATAGTACCTAGTTTTGTGTTGTTGGATGAGTTAAGGGAATGATGACAAATTTTAAGTAGTTTTTCTTGATATTACAATTTAATAATATGAGATTCGTTTGCGAGATATGAACATTTAGGTTTGTGAGGTATTGAATTAAAAGTATTGTAACAGTTTATGAATTACTTTTCATTTTTCATAGTACGATGATAGGTATAAATTTTTTACTGAACATGAAAGCTTATCCTCATCATATATTGAGTTAGGATTTAAGAGTCATGAAGTAATACTTAATTTGAAGTAATTGTAAATTGCTCCCTCCTCTCACAATCATAATTTTGATGCCCAAATTGTCCTTAGGTATGTATGGAAATTTAGCCCTGCGTGGTATTATTTGGCTGGCATATTTAGTGAAGAATTTTGTCCTAGTTGAAGACTCTTTAATAATTTAAGACGAGGAAATCTTATAAATTTTTTCAAAATCCCAGACTCCTGAAATATTAAATAAAATTTAGTATTCATATATATAAGCTAAAATTAATTAGTTATACCTGCTTAACTGGTTTTTTGACTAATTAGAAGGGTAGGGTTTCATAAGAAAACCACTTGTGCTTTATAAAATGCAAGATGCATATGAAATAGCATTGAAGATTTTATGTGATTTTGAAGGCATAAAATATATAGAGGGGAAAACGACATTGACCATGAAATGCCCTAAAAGTTTTGCTAAAATTTACCAACTTTTTTGTAGGCCTTTTGTTATGACAAATGGGATAAAAGAAATGGTGGAAAACGAAAAGGTTACTGTTTACCCTTATAGGAAAGTTCGTCACTTTTATAGATTCTTCATCATCACAATTGACCCCATACAAGTCAACACCAACAATAAATTAAACTAAACTAAAATAAAATAAAATAACATGCTTGTTTAAATCATGCACTATCATTCAAAATAAATATACATTTAATAAAATTATAAATCGATAAATCATGCTTGTTGATGGCTTGATACTTTTATTTTATTTCATGATATTATCATATTTTTATCCAGTAATATACATGTTCATAATATTCAAATGAATATAAAAATTTTCCTTCAACTAATTTATTAATTTTCGTCTAATGATTTACAATCAACTTGAAAACATAAAAAAATGGATGATATAAATTAAATTTTCTATTTGACTAGTTTATTAAAGTTAAAATATACAAAACCCAATACAACACCCGCACAAGACCTCCAACGAATAGCTTGATCACTACTTTTCATCGTAACGATGTAAGAAGATTGTTGAGATCTGAAAAGCACACACATGCAATAGCCCGATGAGTCAACCAATAAAACTCTTGTTGATGACTCATTCAAAATAGTTACTATTCATCTTTAACTATTCACCCAATCTAACATAGAATCACTCCGCGAATCAGTAAAACCTTGTGCGCCAACCCTCGCCAAGTAGCTCTGAAAGTATACATATTGATATTTTTATTTTATTTTATAATATTATTATACTTTTACACGAAAATCTATAATACACTCAAAAAAAATTATTTAAGTGGATGGCATAAAATTTTGGCATAAACTTTCCCCAAGCACTAATTTATTGAAACATAGAAGTTACATTTCATGGATTTTAACCCAAAAACAAGAAAAAAAAATTAGAGTTTGTGGGGTGGGCCGGGGGGGGTGTTCTTGGGGAACTTTACAGAGGCCCTAAACCTGTACAGTTAGATTCATTGACGAGGGCTAATAAGCAAGCAGACAACGAAGGCTGGGGGAATAATCGAATAATCAAGAGAAATGATTGGCCCTTAAATATTGAAAAATGAAAAGGGCTAGAATTCCCTAAAGTACAGGGAAGAAAGGAAAGGACACAAATAATAGTAATTATAATGATTATTAACGTTAAACCAACACAGCATCAGTAGTTCCACAAGGTTTCGAAGCAGCTCGAAATTCCGCCGTCATCGGCGACATCACCACCGCCCCACGGCGGCAGAGGGTCCGACCAACACTCATCAATGTACACAAAGTCATTACTCAGCCCCGGCGAGTCGAAACAAGACCCCAAACTCGGCAACTCAACGATCTCACTCAGTTCCTCCGACGCCGTCGGCAGGTCGATCGAAGAAACAAGAGACGACAGCGAACATGAAGAAGATAGAGTACTCGACGGCGAACGAGAAGAAGAAGGAGATGACAAAGCATCAAATTTTTCCATGGCCGCCGCCTTGGCGGCTGCGGCCTGGACATCACGCGGGCTGAGGGAGACGGGGCGGGGCAGGACCGCCGCGAGTTGGGGGAAATTGAGTATGGCGGAGGATCCCTTAATGCTTAGCGCCGCCACGTCGTGCGCACGCGCCGCCATTTCAGGTGTGGGGAAAGTCCCTAACCATATGCGCGATTTCTTGCGGGGCTCCCGGATTTCCGAAACCCATTTCCCCCAGTTCCTCATTCGGACCCCCCGGTAAACCGGGTGCTTGCTGCCGGCGCTGCTGGAACCGTTGCCTTCTCTAATTCTCTTGATTTTCTTGGCCGCCTCCGGCGGCTCCGCCTCGCCCTTCGCGGTGCTTTCCGGAGCTTCTGAAGTATTGTAATTATCAGCATTCATGATTCTTGAAATTTGAAGAGTCCTAAGTTAGGTACCTCGTTAACACAATTCAGTTTGTGTTTCTGTGTTGGATTTTTATTACATTTCCATTCTGGGAAATGTACTGATTTGCAGGAGCTTCTTGCACGGCCTAGAGAGAGAGAGTGAGAGAGAGAGGGAGGAGAAGATGTTGAAAAAATTTAGCAGAGAAATGGAAGGAATATATAGTATGCACTATGCAGAAATATGGCCATAGATTTACCCTTAATAATAAGGGCTTGTTTTTTTCTATCATAATGGATGATGGTAGAAATGGGTCATTCTCTGGTACATTGGGGTCCTCTTGTATGATACACCACGCAACCCCCCATTTAATTTTTCAAACTTTTTTGATATCTTTTCTGCCTTCTTTCACCCATGATTGCTCCTCTTGTTTTACATTTATCCCTTGTCATCTTTCAATGCCATTTTGATATGTGCCATATCTTACTAGATCACATATCTATAGTAAATTTCGAAACTCGTATTTTAATATTATTTAATTAATAATGTATTCAGGTTGTGTATAATAATGTGAATGTTCTATTTTGTAATACCATAGCATTTTCGTTCGAGTTTTAATGATATGAAATTTTTCGATTTTCAGAAGAATGATAGTTGACATTTTAAGGGTTTGTGCAATATATACAATGATGATGAACAAAATTCAATCATCCGAGGCATTGCCGTCGGTAGGCATTTGATTGTGGATTTTATCCAAACAAGGTACTCTAAAAAGAAAGAAAGGAAAAGCATTTGATATATTATCTTGAAACTTTCAAGTCTTTTAATGTGGGACAAGACAATATACCATCATACATGATCTTTTATTTTGAATATACATTCAATTGGATAGTGAGCCAACATATCATATACAATAATGTCAATATTTAATTTTACAATGTTATTAGATTCCCATTGGACTGACAAATATGAAAAATTTCAATTACTAGGAGGTGGATAATATATATTTTAAACATTTTAGAAATTTGTGCAATATATACATAATCTTTTATTTGATATTTAGCAATTCACTATAATGTATTCAAATTCCCATTCAGGTGGATAGTATGAAAATTTTCTATTACTAAAGGTAAATGATATATATTCAACATTTTAGGAATTTGTGCAATATATACATGAGTTTTATTTGACGCCAACATTCTATTTTATAATATCATCAAATTTTCAATTTAATGGATGACATTGGAAAATTTCAACTACTAAGAAGCGGGTGATATATATTCAGGATTTTAGAAATTTGCGCATCTTATATATTATTAAAGAAATTACGCATGGTATTAATTTGATCGAATGTAAAGTTTTAAGTAAGAACGAGGTGACGTTTTGAAACCGGCTTTCTCTTTAATTGTCATACGTAGCATTGAGTTCAATCTCTTAATTATTTAGTTCTTGACCTTAATATGTGGTTGAGATGAACAAAGCCCTTTTTTGGTACCTTCCCTTTCAATCTCTCTAATCTATAAAGAGTTGAATTTCATTTTTTAGAGGAAAATAAATTTCAAGTGTTGATATTCAATCCCAAGTTATATATACATGGAGGAGGGGGTGTTAACGTTATATACATTTATAAAGAACGTGGTACAATTTCTTAGATCATTTATAAGATCTTGACTTACTCCATAACGTTTGGCTTGGAATTTTTGATTAATTCTTTTTTTTTTTTACATCAACGAAGTCCAAGTGGAATTATTGAAATTTTTTCAGTCAATACAAAATAAAAGTGTTCATCATCGAAGAGGATGATAGTCTTTGAGAAAGAAAAAGAATTTTTATTTGTTAACAAATTGTGAATGTATACACTAATCATTTACCTTGAAATTTTGAATTAAATGATTTCACATCAATTGAGCAGAGCGGAACATTTGAAATTTCTCAATATGTAAAGTTCATTATCAAAGAGGGTGATAGTGTTCCAGGGGAACAGGAAAAAAAATAAAATTGTCTCCTTATATACGTATGTATATATATATACTCGTCCATCTTGAAATTTTGAATTAAATGATTTCACATTAACTAAGATTGAGTGGAATTATTGAAATCCTTTTAATCAGTACATATTCTAAAAAGTTCATATATCATCAGAAAGAGGGTGAGAGTGTTCTTTAAAAAAAAGAAAGAAAGAAAGAAAGAAAAACAAAAAGGAAGAATTTGGCATTGTAAATGTACATCTAAATGTATATGTATGTGTAGGGATGGGAATAGGCCAAGTTACTCATCAAGGGCTTTTTGGCCTAGTTTATATATGGTCTATATCTTGACTTAGCCTATTTAATAAAAAGGTAAGATCAAGGCTTAAAAAGTATCCTTTTAACTAAATAGGTTAAACTTAAGTTTTTTTAAAAGCTTGCAAAGCCTAACAGGTCAGCTCGTTTATCCATCATTACACAAAAAGTACAATAATAGTAATATAATATTAAATGGTTAGTTGTATTTAATTTCGTTCATTAGTTTTTTATGGAATCTGTTATGTTGTTTAGTATTGTTTAGCATTAAAATTATACTATTTTATATTTAAATTTGAACTTTCATAATTTTGTTATTTATCATTTTGATTATTTCTTATCAAGGTCAATTACAAATTTGAGCATATTAAAAATTTAGATTTATGTGATATTTAAATTTAATTGAAGTTTTAGTAGAAAATAAGCTTTTAGATAGGTTTTTAGGCTAGACTAAAGCTTTAAAATTTATTAAAAAGACTAGGACAAACCTTAAAAAAAGGTCTATCATTGATAATAGGCTAGGCTTAGATCAAACTCGTTGTATTTATAACAGGCTTGGTCGATTTAAATCAAAGCCTAACATAACTTAGCCTATTTCCATGACTATGTATGTGTATGTGCTTGAGAATCCTTCTCTAGGTTATGTTTTCACATATTTATTTGGGCACAATGAAGATATTCTCAAATTTTTGTTGGTGGGTTATAATATCTACTTGTAGATTATGGCATGAGGTACCATGGCAAGGGTTACACTGTCCCTGATGAGGCCACACAGCATTAACAGAATCCCACATTACAATATTAATATTATTACAAATTTAATTAATATTTGGAAACAAAATATATCTACATTAATTTGATTGGCCTGGGGCTTTTTACAATGTGGAAATGTTTTATAGCTTGTGGACTATGTTCAAGTTGGTCCCAAGGAGAAAAAAACCAGACAGGGGCTGAAGATTTCAGCAATGGGTCCATTTCCAGGAAGAAAACTAAAATATTTCAATCCTTTAAAATTATTATTTCTTACTTCAACTTATATATGCATTTCTTTGACAAGATGTTTTGTCTTTCTAGCAAAAAATAAACATATATATGTATATGTATATATATTTTTGTGTGTCTATGTGTGGGTGGGTGTGTGGATAACAAAATTATCTGGACTTATTACGTGACAAAGTAAATTACAAAAAAAGAATCATAAATAAAGTCATTTTACAAAAAAAGACCAAAATTAAAACTGTGACAAAACTAGAACCATAACTATAAAAAAAAATAAAAAAGAATGACAAGGTTTGCTAGAAAGCACAGTTAGTTCATGACGGAAAAGCATAATCAACATTGAAATATACTTGCATGGCGCTTGACTGGAAAAACTTCATTCCTTGTCATATGTCACGTGTATTTTGATTCAAAAAAAATTATAGAAATAAGATAATAAGTAAGGCTATTTTGCAAAAGAGGATCAAAATTAAAGAGTAGCCAAAAAGAAAACCAAACTTAAGGAGCAGTAGAAAAGATAACATATAAAACTAAAATAAAAAGTAATATCGTCAATTTTCATCTGATGCAAGCTCATCAATTCATCTGATTTTGCATCATTAGTCTTTTTGGATGAATCGATTGAATTCTGTAGCATTCCAGCTTTGTGAGTTTTCATTTGATTTTGTATCAATAGTCATTTTTGATGAATCGGGCAACTTTCATAACATTCCGATGTCATCAATTTTGCTTGACTTTTTGCTACTCAATATTTTTGTGTTATGTGGTTATCTTTTTTTCCTGCTCCTTAATGTTCAACTTCTTAAAATTGATTATCTTTTTTGCTACTCCTTAATTCTGGTTTTCTTTCATGAAATGGCCTTACTTATGGTCTCATTTTGCGATTTTTTCTTTATCAAAGTATATGTGGCATATGACAAGGCACAAACCTCTGCTAGCCAAGTTCCATGCAAGCAAATTCCGGCACTAAATGTGCTTTCCAGTGAGCTAACAGTGCTTTTTGGCGAGCATTGTCCTTTCTTTTTAATTTTTTTTATAGTTATGATTTTAGTTTTGCCACGGCCTTTATTTCAGTTCTCTTTTGCAAAATGACTTTTGTTTACGGTCTTATTTTTGCAATTTACCGTACATGACAACTCAAACACAAAAATTTACATGGTTCGATAAAATTCATATATATATATATATATATATATCTAAAATTTTCTTTCTTTCACTGTAAGAGAATTGTACAAGATAATAAACATTCTCAAACTCAAGACACAAACCTCCTTGTACAACCACCTCAAACTACTAAATAGATATTTACTTCATGCCTTTATATTGCATCAGTTGTAACTTAAAATTACCTCCTGAGTATCTTGAGTTCTATAAGTGTCACCTCCATAATCAATAAATACCTCTATTCATAAGAATTAATTGCATTATTACTCCATTTAAAACTAGAAAACTTAACACAAAAAGAAATCCTAATTTTATAAACAAAAATGAAAAAGATCAAACCCTTGAACTTATAATAGAGTTAGGTCCTAATAAACTGTATAACCTAATAATGGGATTTAATTTAACAAGGTCGACTTATTAGATGTTAATAAACTAAGATGGTGGAAATCCAATTAACTAAATGTCACATTTTGGTATTTTATTTATATTATGAGGAATAAAATAATAATAATAATGATATAAGAATTACCACTAATTATTGTACTAATTATAAGTGATGAAAATTCTCATATTGCCATAGTAATAACTTTTACAAGTTTAATGTATAGTGAAGAAAGGAATAATTTATTGTCATTATTGACAATCAATAACATATTTATATTAATAACGAATATATTCTCACATATTATAGTGAAATTTTATTATTAGGCTGTAACTATGTATGTATCACTAATGACGACTTAAAATATTTATTTTTGTTACTAATATGAGCTATACTATTACAAAACAAAACTTATTATCACCTAAAAATATCATGACTGACAAAATAAAATTCATTATTGTGACACAATACAAATCATTACTGGCAATTTTAACACTATTTCTTCCTTTTTAGTTATTAATATTATATTATAGTGTTAATAGTCTAAAAGTTATTTTTGTTTGTCTATGGGGGTACCATTAGGCTCTTTTGGTTAGTTAGTTAGTTTGTTTTAGGCTTATAAACCATGTTATTAAGAAATAAAGAATATATAGATATAGAATAAATCTTTTGTTTATGTGAACTTCAAAATCTTAAGAATTCATAATTAATTATTCATATTAAGGCGTTTGTCTATTGTAATTGTTACCACTGAAAAAGTAGTGAAGTGCTTCCTAGGTGGTGCTTATCCAGGATTACTTGTCTTAGCCCTAATCTATAATTTTCGTGTAGGCTAATTCTTTTTTTCATTTTTGGCAAATTGGTATAATTCACTAATCATTTCAAATTAAAATCAAATGAGTATATATATATTTGGTTAATTAATATTCCAAGAGTTGCTAATATTGAAAATATTGGAATAGAAGTATACATAATCATATTATCAAAATTACTTCCTTCCATCTTAAAATGAAACCATTTTGATGTATTTATACTTTAAAAACCAGCAATAATCAATTATAAAATAACTATATTTATGTCAAATTTACGTATAATAAATATAATAAATTGAGTTTGATCAAATTTTGAGCTTTATTTTTCAAACAATCAATGTGATCAAACTCAAGTTTACATATATCACAATAAATAAATAAAAAAAGGTATCCATTAGCAAAAAATTGCTACGATGTTAGTATTGTAATTATAACTAAAAATTTTCGTTGAAAATGTAACTTTTTCGAATGGCAAATCATAAAAATTATTAGTTGCCAATCCGTAACTTTGTTTGTTGGAAGTGCAACAAATTAGCGATATATTCTCTAAGGAAAAAGTAATATGTTTAAAAATAAAAAGAATAATCAATTATAGATTGATTGTAGCGATAATAAGGTACGAGAGTATTTACTTTAAATTTGACTAAATCAATTATGTAGCTAAAGCTAAGAATTTGTAGCATCAAATACGGATTGATCATAGTTGATATTTTATATATTTAACTACAAATTTATAGCATCATACACAAATTGATCATAACTGATATATATATATATATATGTATTATTTTTTAAACTAGGTTTCTAATGTTTCAATTAATGATATGTCCATGGTTTGGTAGCAGTTTTATTGATCTTCTACAATTTGACCAACATATCACAAATCACATCTCAAATTGTGTCCTAACCCCTCTATATTGCACTCATGGTGCACCAATCACATGTTCATAGAGACATCTCTATCTACAATAATATATGCAAAAATTTCATTTTTATATGTGGTGAGTTTATTGTTCCAACTAATAAAACTCTCCCCATCTTGCAAATTAGTTTTGTCGCTATAGTATTTTTGTGCATAATTCATCAATATTTCTAACTATCAAAAACAAACTCAGCTCAACTAATAATTCAATAATTTCTAACAAAACATTTTGCATATATTTATCGAAAAACGGACCTTGGGTCTAACTCATCCCAAAAGCTAGCTTAAGATATGAGTGAGGATTGCTCAATACCATATATAGAGACTACAACTTATTTATTTTATTGATGTGCAACACCAACATTAAAGAATACATATATAAATATACACATGTATGTATGCACTATAATAAAAATAATCTTTGGTGAAATAGTAAAACACTTCTATTTTATTGACAATATCTTCTGTTTCACCTCAAACCATTTCTTTAGATAAAAACTGCATTATTTCTCTCTCTTAAAGTATGACAATTATTTTTCAGAATATAAAGTGTGAATCAATTTCTACTTCTTATACCATCCATCAATAGCTTTAGTCAAAATGTTAATGCATGGTACTCCTGATCTAGTGTATGTAGTTTGAAGTTGAGACTTTGTATTTATAACATATTGCAATTTCAATCTTAACCATTTATAAGAAAAAACTTAACGAGCAACAACATAATCATATTAAGTACACGATACTATAAATGAAACGACAAATCATTAAATACACAATACTATCGACAAAACGATATTGTGTCCTCAATTATCTTTGGCCAATTGAAGAACAATAAGAACTAATTAAACCAAATTGAAAATAACCTTCTTTCAAATCAATTAGATGTGCTGTAATTGTCATATCTCAGTCTTAATTGTCTGTGCACTTCTAGTTTAAAGTGAGCTTTCAAACAAGGTATTGAATAAGTACTCAATTTTTGTTCATATAAATAAGGTAAAATGAAAATTTAATTGATCCCTCTAATTTTTTTTACTTTTTGTACTTCAAAAACGTATTTGCCTCATGAAATTAACTGCTCAATAAGTTTCAAGACTTTTGAGTGAAGTATAAGTCCCAAATTCAATGCATTTCTCTTCAAAATAGTATGGAATTTTTATGGCCAAAATTGACCCTAATGACAAGAGACTTAAGAAAGATTGGGACGTTTCTTATGAGATAGTAATGGCACCAAAATTTTGTTCCCTCTTCCAACGTTATAATCTAGAGTACCATACATGTGCTCCAATGTAATTACAACATCACAACTTTTACACTATAGGTTACCCTTTAGTAAGGAAATAGATGGTTCTAACTTTCGTCCTATATTAATAAAATGAAAAAATTGAGATAGTTTATGAGTTGTAATCTTCTCCCCAATCTATTAATATATCATTTTTAAGGACAAATTAAAGTTCTTGCCTCGTGGTTTGACAGAAAAATACCACATGAGATTATGTCATATATGGGCATTTAATTTACTCCTGCATTTGCCTTCTTCTTTTTTTTTCTTCTGTTATTTAAGTGTGGCCTCTTTTTTTTTTTTTTTAACTCTTATCTCCTTATATTTGAGGGTAATTTTATTATTTATGTACACACCTAATCCCATACATCAAGTATACATAAAAGATTAGAGTAGATTATAATTATATTTAATTGTAAGGCAAACCTTATATATCAAACAGATTAATATATTATTTAACTTCATCTTATCTCTTTTTATTCAAATTTCTTCTATTATTTACATTCCACCCAATTAGACATCATGAGATGACACTGTCTGTAGAAAAAACATGTGTCTTTCGCAAGCTACTTAATTGGAGGGAATTTTTATGATACTAAATATTATTTCACATTACCAAAGTTGATAGTTTTATAACAGTTTATAAGTTGTATTCCCTCTTATTTTGAGATTTATGTTTATAAAAATAAAATCTTCAACCACCTATGATAGTAAACAAGATAACATCTTACAAAGCTGGCTTTCCATGTATGGTAATGGATTTAACATCATCACAAATGATGTCCACTTAAAACAGAATTTAAGAATCAAGGAATTAATGATGTCAGGTTAGGAGGATGAACCTCTTCAAAGAGACAAGAATCAATTGCCACGTCTATGATAAGATGCAGAATGAAAATTTTTCATCGTACAGGAAACACTTTCCATTACGTTAATATTTTTCGAAGGATTTAGAATTTCCAAACTTTTCTGAAATTTTATTTTTCGCTGACCATATAAGGCAAATTTCTATCGTTCCAATTAATCTATTCTATTTTCAACTTTTTTTCCCAATATGTTTCCGTATCTGAATATTTCCTTCATATACCATGTGAAGAATTATTCAGATATGTCTGTGAGTTTTTCATTTGAATTTCTCGACCTTTTTTCCAATATATATGTGATATGACATATTGATGCCAAAGTCACAACATCTACACTATATTTACTGTTAGTTAAGATATTGTCGATGGTAAGTTTTATCCTATATTGAAGGAGTTGAGGAATTTAAGGTAGTTTATACAGTTGTTCTTCCCTCTCTTATACATCTTTTAAGTAAAAATAATACTTTTCATTGCATCTGCCGAAAGATAATACCTCATGGAGTTGGTTGTTTGTAGCTTTAGCTATGGACATCATGAGATAACACCAATTATAGGAACAACAGTCACATTTTTCCTCCTAAACTGCTCAATTAGAGAAGTTTTTCCTTTGAAGATTCTTGTCTTTCATTGAAAGAATTGTGAGCCTTGAGATAATTTATAAGTTCTTTTCATGTATGGTGATGTATTTGGCCATCACTTGATGACACCGTCTATGTGGGCAATGGTTATGTGCCCTTTTGAAAGCTACTCGATTGGAGAGGCTTATGATGGTACCAAATGTTGACTCAAATTGAATTAGTTGAGAAAGACTAACAAGAATAAATTCTCCCACTATGAATACTAACGAAATTATACCAATTCATGTATGGTAATAGATTTGAAGATCATCAACAATTACATAGGGTTAAAACAAAATATAAGAACCAAGATATTAATGACGTTAGGTGGGGAGGAAGAACTTCTTCAATGAAACAAGTTAAAGTTTCCAGGTATCACTGTTATAAGTCATATTAAAAAACCTCATTGTAGGCAATAGGTTCCAATATGTACTAGTTTGATGTTCCATAGGTTAATAAAGAGTATGGAATTTTGAAAGCTTTATTGTACATTGACCATATAAGAAAGCTTATCATATTGTTGTTGCACAGAATTAGATTTGAGTTTTTTTAGAACTTACGAGTTGTGAATTTCTATTTTGATGGGGCAATTGCTTGAAAAGAGTGCTTAGATTAATTAACATGTGATTTGATGTCTTTTTCTTTGGGGGGTGGGGCAATAGTTCCTAGTGTATATATATCGATTGAATTCTTAATGAACCGGGTCCATTAAACTTGGTGGTCTATTTAAATGTATTTAGTGGCTCATCCCACCAAGTTATACTTACATTTAGTTGCACTTTTACCTATATGCCCCTAAGGCTTAAGTGGCGTATATCACATGCCAATTAACCCCCCTTGTTTACGATTTTTTTCCAATAATTTTTTTTGTTATAAATGAAAACTTTTCATTTATATTTCACCATCACATATTGCATGAAGAAGTATGAGTCTATAAGTAATGTGATGGTCAATTGATTGAGTAATATTACCTGTTCGGAGTTCAAACCAAAACAAACCTATTCATAGTATAGTAATAATAATAAAAATAATAATAATAATAATAATAATATATTTGATTCGATTGATTGATTTCAAAACTTTTTAGAGCAAAAATGAAAAAACGTGCTAATTTAAGAAAAAGATTGTGGGACAAACCTAATTACTTGAGCAAAATAATACACCAAGTCCTCCCCAAAAGGCATGTTAGAAGACTGTAAAATCTGTCTGGTTTTTGTCGCGATAAATTCCCTGACAAAATTTCTGACAAGAATTTCTAATCAAAAGAGGCAGTAAATTAACCCTTTAGTTTTTGACCTGTGCCCTCTTTTGGTTGCAAAAGTTCCACCATTTTTGGCTGTTCCTTTTTTTTTTGGGGTTACATTGACGGTTCCTTTTGACACTCATCAGTTAATCAAAGATAATCTTGCAGTATATATTCTGAGAAATACATTGATGTCTGGTGTAAGAATGTAAAAATTAGCACATTAACACAATGAAAAGTTGCAGAATGAGGATATTATGGGAAATTAGAAATGGAGGAACGATAGATTTGTTGTTTTTGGATAATTGAAAGGATAGGAAAGGGCTGATCATCGAAGCAAC
>JACGDI010005847.1:249292-266251 GCA_014898725.1 Jacaranda copaia
TGCCCACCATCTGGTAGTAAATCACTTTCCCTTTCACTCAATTAATATGCTGCCAAACTTTGCAGTCCAATTAAGGTAAAAAGTAAAATCTGTAACACCTATAGATTCTGGGCCAAGATTCATACTATATGTTACTGTCAAAAATTTCATGTCATCCACTTAAATATATATTTATTTAAATAAATTGTAAATTATTGAATAAGAATATAATGATAAAAGTGAAATACTGACATTATCATACGTGATCTAACGATCCAAACGAGTAGTATAATACGAGCCATTACTCAAACTCCTGTATATTTCATCATTCTAACTCTAATGATGCAAGAACATGACAAAAGTACAAGAAAAGCGAGAAATATTTAGAAAAAATCATTGTTAGAACAGGGCACTTGTATAACATTCCAACCCTGAACCCAAGAATTGGTAAAATCCCACCTAATCTGCATCACCACTTTGCAGGGGCATCAGATGATCTAATTCTAGTTCAAAGATATGCACTACAAATTACATCTTCCCCTATAACAAAGTCCGGCCATTCGGTGGTCGATTTTTATTTCTTTCTTGCTCTCATGAAACATACATTTATCATATCTATTAAGAGAACAATAATATTTTCTGTTTCATCACATGTATATATGTGGCATGTGTGATATGTAGATACAACAAAGTAAAAACAGATGCTCCTTTAATCAGACACGTCCAGGTTATATATCAAATCTCTAAGTGAGTACTACTGGACGTTAATTTATATAAATCTTTATGAGACAAGCATAAAGAACAAAATACTTACCTCTAATATCTGCGCTTTTCCTGTATGGATACCGTAATAGAGCCTTCCCTGAAAAATCAAGAAGCTAAAAGATTGAAGGGCCGTGACCCCTGAATTCTCATTGGATCAGAGGGCAGCATTTCAATATATAAATGAAGCTCAGTTAAATGTATTTTTTTGTACTCTAAAGCGTGATATTACAGTTCTACCATTAATATCCACGAAAAAACATAAGTTGATTTTGTGTCAATCACAGTATAGATAACTGAAAAGTTGAGTATATCTTTATTGTCATAATCTAGAAGAATAACTTATAATCATTTTCACAGTTTCCAGTTATATCCAGGCGGATCTAGGTCAGCGAATTTTTTAGCACAAAGAGCAACTGAGGCCGTGCCCCCTTACCCTTTTCTCCTCTTGTGACTTAGCACAAAATCGTCATCATCACTGTCACTTAGTATTCTTTTCTGTGCTTTTACTTCACCATTCTTGGGGCCCTGCTGTGGCTTTTTTGAAACCTCGGGTTTGCTTGTCACCCGAGGTGGAGGGGATTTTATAGGGGTTCCAGCCCGAATTTGCTTTTGCTTCCTTTGTTTCTTCTCAAATGCCTTCTTTGCTCTTTCAGGTGACAACAGGCCATGTTCCATCAACCTGCACATATGCAATGAGTTCTCTTGGTGATCGAATCTTTTTAAGTTACCTAAAGAAGCCATGTCAAATATCAATACTACTTCTTCAATTATTCTTTTGTTTATTTGAAAATATGAATTTGCTACTTCTTGTTTTGTTAGTTGTTCTGACTCCTCAAATACAATATTATTTTTTATTTCAACACAAGGTATAAGCCATAACTGCAAGTGACAACTATTAGCATTGGCAGACTATTAGCGGTTTCTATCCAAAAACTTCTGTTCTTGCTTATGTTGTCGAATTCTTTTCTGATTCGATAAGTTTCCAAAGTGATGTAGATCATAATTGGAGAACCTATTCACTGGATAAAGGGTAATGCTCCATCCGGCATGGGTTACACACAAAAAAGTGACTCCTGCTTTGGCTAATTGGATGTCCCCTTTGGACAAGTTAATCATATACTTGATCAAGCCTAGGAGTGATATAAAGCATCCACATGCAACCTAAATTAAGCACATTTCTTTTGGAATTTAGAAAACTCAACATAACAATGTTTTAATTCATGTCACTTAGCTATGGTGAACTCATGACTCAATACCACTGAGTATTAGGGATGACAATGGGTCAGGTCTGGGGTGGGTTTGGCAGGACCTGAAACCCGCCCCGCCCTACTTCACTTTAAACTCCTAACCTGGCGGGTCTAACCCACCAAATTCGTTTTTCTTTTTTTTTCAATAAAATTTGCAACTCATATGTTTTTGAAATTAATTAAGATAAATAAGGACAAAGAACATTTATACATGTACAGAAAATTAGAATCCAATATCAATAAGTTCCTAACACTATTTCCTTAAATATAAAGTAAAATATTCGCATTAATTAATTTTAATATATTCTCCATTATTTTTTTGGTGATTGAATGAGTGCAAAAGTATCATTTATTTGATAAAATACATGCTATTATATATCCTAATTTTTTATATTTTATGCATATATATTATATATATTTATTAAACAGGGTGGGTTTACTTAAAGCTAAACCTGGCCAGGTCCATGAAATTAGGATCACCTGCCCCAAAACCCATTTATTTTACTCCTAACCCGCCCCATTTGGGGTGGGGTTCCGGTCCCCAAACCCATTGCCATGCCTACAGAGTATCCTAGTAATGAGGTTGGTTAATGTTTGCAAATTATAGGAAATTAGGCTTCGGAGACATATGCTGAGTGGCCAATTGGTCTAGTAGTATCACCCACACAATTTTAAGTGTGAGGTTTGAGAATTGAAATCCAATGAACCCTTGGTGTAGGTATGCTTGTGTAAATAAAAAATGAAAATAAAAAGTAAAAGTAACAATAAATATAAACAAAAAAAAAACATATTAGTATATACAAAATTAATGGTCAATATTTGGGAGAGTAGCATCTCTTTCTAAGATAGAGACATAAAGCAACCATTTGCCTTCTTTGTTATCTAATTTTCTTTTTGTTTTGAAATAATTAAAGTGCCCTCCCCTTTTAACTATTTATAACTACATAGACCTCCCCTCTTGGTTTTAAAATAACACATACTTCTTTTACAACTTATTTTCAACTACAAATACTCACTTATGCCGGTCAACCTACCATAATTTGATGACAGCATCATTAGAAGTTTGATGAATTTTTCAAATTAATCTCACATATATTAATGAGATCTACAGCACAAGTGAAAGAAAAGGATGGTTCAAAAAGAGATGATTGAAAGAAAACAACCAAGAGACACAATTAAGAGAATAAGACTAAGAGAGAGAGAGGGGTCAAAAATGGTTTGAGAGAGAAAGAGCTCTTCAAATAAAGAGAGGAAAGGTTAGTATTTAGGTAGAAAATTGTATAATATAGGTAGAAAAGGGCATATTTGTCCTTTTAAAAATATATGTTAATTATTATATATCTTTATCAGATTTTATTGAAAAAGATAAATTTCTCATTTGATAAGTTCCATCAACTTTGATACTTCTGAGAGTTAGAGGGGACTCCTTGTAATTTTGGTAATTTAGATATTAAGAGGAGAGGTTAATGTAACTATCTATAGTAATAGGGGAGGGCGGTGTAATAAAAGAGGATCACTGTTGCTTCGCCAACTTACCCTTTCTATTGTCTGATTTTCAATAATCCTGCTCTAAGGTTCAGCCATTAGGAGACGCACACAATAATTAAAGTAGTCCCAATCCATATATCATTAGCTTTAACCAAGATACATGGACAACTTAAAGTCATTCAGCTCTGGAGATCAGGGTATTGGTCTCCGTTGATGGTTTGATAACTCATTCAAGATACAGGTAGAGCATGTGTAATTGGCACAAAATTCTTTACTCGAAGTCCAAATGGATAGGTCAATAACTGCAAGGGAAGCCCTCACCCCTTCTTCCTTAGGAATGTTGGGGCTCAGCCCCTCTTCTTTTAGGACTCAAAGAGCTCTCCTCAGGCCTCTTGAGGTTTTATCCCCAGGTTTTATAAAATGTTTGACTCAAATCAGGCTTGAGAACCGGGACATAAGGGTGCTTATCCCATCTTGTTCTCTCTTTATGCTCTACCTAAAGTTGTTTTCTTAGCGTACATATATTTCTGTAAGTGAGCCAATAAATTGCAAAGAATTCTCACCATATATTGATGAAGTATCTTGCCAACAAATTGCAAAGAATTCAAGCAATAATCAAAAGCCGAGATTTAATAAAGCCTAACTTATTCCAACCAAAATTCACTTAACAGAAAAGTCCAGACCAGATGCTTGAAAAGTAAACTCACCAAAATTCAGCCATTTCACTTGAAGGGATCTGCTTTGATAGTGATTCATAGAATATCCTCAACGGCTCTCGCTGTTAACCAGAAGCAGCAAAGGGACAAGAGTAAGGATTTAAGTCAGGACAAATTTCCTCAAAAATGAATCCAATGGTACTAAAATAATTGCTACAGATACAGAACCTCTTCAGGGACATCAAATTTCTGGCCCGGCAAGGAATAAACTTTCTTTTCTCTTGTTTTGGTAGTTGTTTTTGTAGCAGCTTTTGATTGACTTGATTTCTTGTTTACCTTCACTTGATCAGAAGTCAGAACACAACTCAAAATCAGCTACAGCAGTGACCAAAACTTCTCATGTTTACAAAACAAAAATAACAAAAAATTGGAATTCAAAAATCCATCCAATTCACATATAACTATTGTGATATTATATTCAACACTTTCAATTCAACAAGTTTAATTACCAAAATCTCTAAATTATTTAAAAAAAGAAAGAAAGAAAACATTGTTGTGAATCTTGGAAAAGAAAATTTTTACAAATACTCTCCACATTTCCCCCTAGCCCCAACCACAAAAGAAGATATTAGCATTGGTATCAAACCTTGGGCATTAAAGCCAAACAAATTCAGCAAATATGACCAGAGACTAAAAAAACTAGGGCATCAATTACGATCAATTTATCATTGGTGGTAAAAAAATCTATAGTCTTAACTATGAAATTAACCTAATTGAAGTCGAAGCAAATACTCTCGTATCTAACTTGCACTACGGCGAATCCGTAATTGATAATTATTTGACTTTATATATACATATATATATAATGGACAATGATCCGTTGCACTTACAATGAATTTAGCTACAAATTGATAGTTAATAATTTTTGTTGCTTATTGTTTTAAAGTTACGGAAAATTTATAATTAAATTTATAGCCACAGCTGTGAAATCAATTCTTTAGCAATTTTTCATAGCCGGTAACTAATCTTTTGACAGTCAGAAAATCAATTGACTGATAGAACTGCCATAATCTTCCCAATCAAGCACCTCGGTTTTTCAATACAGGAGCAAAATTTGACAAAAGAACAAGCAAAGATTCCAAATGGACCATAGAAAAAGCAATAATTTCAGAAAATCTAACCTCAAAGAAGAAAGGAATGCACAAAACATCAAATAGATAAGCAATATCCAAGTTATAGATAAAGGGCCAAACAAAGAAAACAAAAATACCCACAAAAATCCCAATCAAAGGAACGCAAAAGCTCTAATCTTTCAACATGGGCACCTCAAATTCAGCTGTATAAATCACAAGAATCCCAAAAAAGTTAAAAATATTGCAAACAGAAAAGAAAATCTTTGCAAATGGATACCGTTTTGGAAACACTAGCGGTGGATCTGTGCTTGGAATCAGCAGCAGAATTCTTGATTGAGGTCTCAACAGCTTTCTTCTTTGGATCAATCTTTGGTTTTGAAGATGATGGCCCATCTCCAGAACTGGGCTTCAATTTCATCAAATTACTGGATTTGGTACTTGTGGCCATGGCTTCTTTTCTTTTCTTTCTTTCTTTTTTTCTTTTTTCCTCTCAGTTATTAATTCCCTGTTTCTGTAAACAATATAAACCCACCTTGCTCTGATTGATCAAGTTTAAGTCTTGTTCTGTTTTTCTCAGAACTGTTTTAACTGAATTTGCCTATTGGGTTTTCTGTGTGGAAGCTGGGAAAAAAGGAAAATTTTATTGGAAATGGGGAAAAAGAATGGTAGGTGTTGACAGGAAAAGAGCAGCTTGCAGTAGTTTTTAATGGTATTTTACCTGATTTTTTACTGTTACTTTGCATTGAAGATTTGAAGGTTGTTTTCAGACATGTGAAGAATCAAGAAAGAAAGACAATATCTGATGTCATAAAAGCATATCTTAAGGTTATATGAGTGCTTTAGAAAGATTTGCAGAAATAAATGCAAGAATGCTCATATCTAATTGGTGGAAAAGTGCATTTTTTATTTCAACCTGGGAATCCCTTTTTCTCTGATGTGTCAATTTTTATTTTAACTTAAATTTATGCACACAATATATTAGGACAGATAATAGATGTAAATAATATTCAAATTATTTGCATAAATTACATTAACATACTAAATAATTTAAAAGTTCAAAAGTAAATGCAAATGCGCAACTATTGAAATACTTTGGGAATGCTTGGTTATGCTTTTTTATGTGATTTTATTATATAATTTGAAAAATAGTTAAAAATTAATTTTATATAGTTTTGGTGTATTTATTTATATTTTATAGGAGATATTTTTTGACTGCAATGGTCAAATTAATATTTTTTTATTAATTTTTAAAAGTGTAAATGAATTTGAATAATTTTTTAATTGTAAAAATATTGATAAAATATGTATGATATATATATATATGTAATGATTGAGAGAGAGAGAGAGAGAGAGAGAGAGAGAGAGAGAGAGAGAGAGAGATTGTTGAAAGGACAGGACAAGCACTGTGCTTGGTTAAAAGTATAGGTGAATAAAAAATGAAGGGAGTATTTGATTACTTTAGTGAAAAGATAAGAATTTTTTGCGAATATTAATTATGAAAAAATCGAAGAGAAATAAGCCATATATTTGGCCATATTTTTTCAAAATAATTTTGTTCCAAGAAAACACTCCCAAATATTGCCTTTACTTTTTATTTAAAAGTTGGTTAAAATTTATTATACTGTGTTTCTTCTAAAGAGGCCTCATCTTTGCTACGGAAACAATTTACTTGCTATATAATTTTTATTATTGTCAAGTTCAGTACAAAATTCAGAAATCTATTGTTAGGAGGGGATCAATTATTTTTTCCCTTCATATTTCTATTTTTCACATCGAAATCAAAATAATTCAATTACACCTACATATATATATATATATATATATATCATATTTATAAAAATTATCAATATGAGTATAAAGAAGTAAACATTTATCTTGGAAATTGCATTGGAACCTTTTTAGTATGTATGCTTAAGAAACATTAAGAGATAAACTGATTTTGGATGAGATAATATTCTTTTCTTTAAGTATTCTTAAGAATAGTTTTTTTCAACTTTTTTATTATTTATATAATTTTAAGAATATACATAACAAAAAAGACTTATTTATTTAAAATATATGAAGTCGATATAAGTCTTAAATATAATATTGACTCTCTCAGTTCAATATTGAATTTACCCCAAATTTAGGATTGTGATATGACTTAAGGATCAATGACTTTTTTAAAAATATCGTAATATCATTTCTGAGAAGATTAGTTGAATTAAATAAAATTAAAACTCAATATACACACAAAAAAAACACGATATATTAATAATTCACACAAAAAAAAAAGAAAATAAATATAATACCTTAACAAAACAAAATAAAATTTTATTTTTCAATGCAAATAAGCGAGCAAAATGAATCAAACATAATCCTTTCTCAAAAAATAATTCGTATCTTCGAAGGTTTCTGTTCACAGGAGGACACAATTTTCCAAATGCATGGCTCGATTGTATTGGATACGGGGCAATACCCGGCAAGAGTCTCTTTATCCGCAGACCCGAATGCTACAACCGTCGCATCCACAGGAGGGCAGGATCGTCGGACCTCCATTGCTCCGTTCATGCCCGGTGTACACGAAGACCCGTGGGGCTGACACGGCCGCGGGTTTGGGTTTTCCTTGCTATGCTCTTTGGGCTTGTTGAACCAAGAAAGAAGACCCATTACTGATCAGCTGGAGCAAAAACGGGTCGCGAGGGCTTTTGGGTGTGAGGAAATATGATGGGGGTATATTTATAGGGTCTATTTTCATTTTTTTTAAAAAAAAAAAATTCCCCTTCTTTTGTTTGTGTTTTTTGATGGAAAGCGATCTGTTATTTCCTTTCCTCAACATATTTAATTAACTACCGTACAAAATAAACTCACAGTTTTTTTTTTTAATGATTAACTATATTTTTATTTTTCTTTTTTGACAATTTAATTGATTTTTACGAAGATGGAAAGATATTCTTGACAATTTTAACGGATCTAAAATGGGGAAAAAAAAATCTTTCGACAATATTACCCGATAAAATAAAAATTTACAATATTTTTATTAATTAAATATACTAATTCTGTTTGAAAATTTTTACCTAATATGTCCGAGAACGAAGAAATACCTTTTCATAATTTTAATTGATTTGTTCAGGAATGATTTTTTTCTTTTTCTTTTTTCTCTTAAAAAAATAATTTTAACTGATCGAAAATGGGGTAAAAAAATTTCTGACAATATTACCTTACAAGATGAAATTTTACAATATTTTTATTAATTTGTCATATTAAGTTAATTTTCACTTTCCAAGAAGGAAATTTCTCTCCTTTTTGTTTAATAATTGGAATTGTTTGGAGTTGGAAAAAGAGTGCCAATCTATTGTTATGTATCTCACCCAAATGGCACTCTTTTTGATTATTTTTTTAAATTTTATAGGTACATATGATTAATTAGAATTCAACTTAAATTTTTTCTATTTGCTTGCCCTTTTGATTCCCTATTAGACCCCATCCAATTCTCCTTCCCTAGAGGATCAATTTATTTTTTTTGGACTCTAATATATGTTTCCCCTCTCGTCACTCTACTTTCGATTGCCCTATTTGATCCGATTCAATTCTCCTTATCTAGAGAATCAATTTATTATTAGAAGCATGACGGGCATAATAAAAAAAACTCACTTAAAGCAAGAAAACAGAAAAGGAAATTTTTTTTTTATATAATCACTCTAATTCTAAAACTTCAAATAATTTTAAAATAGTATAAGGGTCTATACAAGTGCAAGGGAGACTTTTAGACTTTGATCGAATCAATATTCTGTTCATGACAATAATTCTAAGTACATAAACTATCTCGTGACAATTCAAAAAAATTGTGTACTTAATCATGTTCTTGGACTATTTTACTTAAGGACTCGTACATTTAGACATTTGAACTTTTCAAATTACATATTTCAACATTTATTTTTTTTGCCTAATCTAGTATATTGTGGCCTTTTTGTCACTCTAATTTCGATTCCCCTATTCGATCCGATTCGATTTCTCTTGCCTTTATCTTCCTCTTGCATCTTTCTTTATGATGAATCAATTCTCACTTTCAATAAACCTTCAGGTTGATATCTCTCTAATATTGCCATGTCATTTGTTATTTAAAAATACCATTAAAACACTGAAATAACTTATGTAATATCCTTCTACAAATATAAATAAATAAAAAAATTGAAACCATTCTAAGTAGGGGTATTCAAAACCAAACTAACCTAAACAAAATCGATTACACAGGCCGAAAAAATAAAAAATCAATAAAAAATTGATTAAATTATTTTTTTGGTTTAAATTTGATAAACCGAACAATTTGGATCGGTTTTCAATTGGCAAAATCAAAACCGAACTGAATCAAACCAAACCAGTATTATAATATTAAAATACTATCATACTCTTATTTTTATATTTTTTGACAAAAAATACCCTAAGGTAATGTTTGTTTACAAATTATGTGTTTCGGATTATATGTTTTAGGAGAATGAGTTTTGGGAGTAGGGTTGGGGAATGTGAAATTTGTATTGGAGAATGTGATGTATGTTTGTTTATGATTTGGGAATAGTGAGAAAATTATTTTGGGAAACTTTGGTACGTTTGTTTATGTTTTGGAAGGAGACAAATTCTACTGCAGCAGTCAAATCAATATATTTTTGTTGTTTTGGGATAAGACAAATTCTATTGTAACAGTTAATTCAATGTTTTTTTATTGAATTTTGAGGGTGTAAATGGATTTTAGTAGTATTTTTATTATGATATAATAATAAAATATTGTGATATATAAATGTATGATATGTGATGGTAATTATTGTAACGTAAAGAACATGAAATTTTTGGTCATTTGCTAGTTAAATTGTAAGGATAATTTGGTCATTTAAGGAACCATTTTGGGAGAAAAGAAAAACATATGTTTGGTTACATTCTCCCAAAATAATTTTGTTTTGGGAGAATGGAACCAAACATAGCCTAAACTTTTTACATATTTCTCTTTCATTGATAGCCCAACCCCATGGAAAAGGAAAAAGAAAATTCAAAAAACCAAATCAAATCTAACCGAATTTGATTAGTTTGATTTGGTTTGGTTCTCCATATTGAACCAAACCGAATTGTTGGTCTTATACCAAAATTAATTGATTTGATTCGATTGAAATTTTTTCCAAAAGCGAATCATACTAAACCGTGAACACCCCTAATTCTAAGAGGATGTGGCAGACCTCAACAATACATTTTGAGTTCTAACTATCAATAGGTCCAAATCTTGCATCCCCACCTATCATTGCTCTTTTGAGCAAATGGCATGTCATACAAAACAAGCCCAAAGAATTTGCAATATCAACTGTTGATATGCTGTGTTTCCTTACATTCTTCCTGTTCTATATATACTTGCAATGAAAAGAATACTTTTGTCAAGCTAAAAAATCCTATCCCATGTGGACCATCATGGAGGCAACCTCAAAACTCTGTTGTACCAAATTGAATGAAGTATCATATGAAAAATATCATATTTCACAGGCACATTATGCCACAGAAAATGCTGTCTAACCTGCTTGACCCTCTGCTGCATCACACGATACCTCCTGTCCGAAATTGTGACAAGAATGTTCTTCAAATCCGGAATGTCCTTCTCCAGGACAAAGACAGCGAAAGAATCCCAGTTCAAAACATCAAAAAACGGAGGTACAAAGTTGTCTGAAATGATCACTGGCACACATTCGTACAAGATTGCTTCCACCACCCTTGGACTATTAACTTCGTAGCCCTTAGCACATATGCAGTACTTGCTGTTCTTCATGTGCCAGACGTAGTTGCCACCCTTTTTCATCCGGCCGAAGATCTTCATGTCGGGATCTTTGTTTTCCCAGTGTTTTAGTAGGATTGGACGAACGTAGCCGTGCATTTGGCCGGCAAAGAAGGCGAGGATTTTTCGTTTGGAAGGAGGAATGCCTCCGATGTCTTTCATTGGATTCTGCGGCGAATGGATGTATGTTTCTGGGAGAGATATGTCCTTGCCAAAGTGGAAGCCTTCTTTCACATCAGAGTTGCATAATGCGCGTATGCAGTTGGCCATAAGTCGTCTGGTCTCTATAGGTGCCTGAGAGAATGGAGATGATTGTAACATGTGAACAGCTTAAGTATTAACCATAATGAAATGTAATATGTTGAGTCCTTATTAGAAAAATTAACTTAATCTACACACACTAAAAACAATCCAGAAACAAATAAATATCTTAGAATAGAATTTGCCGCTGTCTTGATGTAAATAAAAGTTAACTCTACTCTAAAGATATAATGAAGTACCTTCGGAAAACTTTTGACATACACCAGAACAAGAATTTCCATGAACTAAACTTTCTCGCAAACAAATACGCCTCATTTGACAGATATATATGAAGCGTTTGCAAAATTTTTGAGGGAGGCAGTAAAAAGTACATGCAAAAGCTGAGTTTAAGATTCAAGATTTTTCTGTGCATATGTTTTCAACTTCAAGGAGGTGATATTTATAAAATTGCACTAACCCCTTTTGAATTGATGAAAAAGGTGAGGTGTGAGCTTTTAGAAATAGCTTTAAATTCTTTTTCATTTTTATCTTCTTTTAGAAGCACATGTAACTCATATTCAACATTTCTATCTCAGAATCAGCTCATAATTTTGCCACAAAACCAGCTCCCTAAAGATAATAATCTAGCACAAAATTTGTGTGCATTGTGTGTGTTTTTTGTACACATTCATGCAAAAAGCAAGTACATCCCCTTATTAGAACGATAAATGGATCCAAGATTACCAGAGAACCGGCTAACTTACCCAGTCGTGGCAGGCGACCAAGAAATGATCCATGCCGTCTGTTCTGTTCCAGAAAGGATATCTTGCCTTGATTGTGCCAATGTAGTTTCTCAGATACTCATGTATGTCATGAAAAGTATGAGAATCCGGCACGTATACATAGTCTACCAACAGTTGAGAGCTAAACGGTAAGTAAAACAAGTGGGCTTCTCCGGGATTGCTGGTCAGAAACTGGTTACTTTCTTTCAGGAGTTTCATGAACCACCCTTCAGAAGCATATATTCCTTTAAGCCTCGGCTGATGGAAAACAGGCCGTTTTCCATCCTTGTAGATGTAAATCTTGAGCTTCTGTTCCATAACTTCATAGCTCCTGCAATTTAACATCTTAAAGTCAAACATATAGCATCATTCAAGTCATCTGGATAAGCCAGGAGTTTACCTTACAAATGTAGAAAGATTTCGATAAATAGGGGCATATAAGCCGGGATGATCCCTGAGTATAGGTGCATGCTCGATTTGAGATCTTGCATCTAATAACTCTTGATCGGCAGCCGAAGGCCATAGTGGACTCTGCAATAAGATTTCTCTCTAAGTTGGTAAAGAAACATCATTCACAAATTTTTGTACCAATTCTTTAGCTTGATTTTACCTTTGAAAACGGTGAAATACGACTCTGGAGCAACATGTTGTTCATCTCGGATATCAATACTACAGATGCCACTTGGCTCTCAGGCATTTGCTTTGGAGGAGGATTATTTGTTGTTGAGGAGTGCTCGTCCGATGGAGCAATATGGTTGCTCTTGAATATCTCTGAGTTACTTTTTGAAGTGGTACCGTTTTCTTTTGGAATAGCCAGGGGACTAAAAGCTACCGCATGTGCTCCGAGGTCTATAACCATGTTTCTAGGAGTGATGGATTGGGTTGGTGAAGCTGCAGGTGCTAATAAAACATCCATGCTTGCCGGGCTTGGAGCGATTCTTGCATTTTCACCAGACCTTAAGGTTGGCACACTTTCTATAAAACCAACAGACGGACTAATATCTGCGGATTTATACTGCATATCAGTTGACTTATCCAGTGACGGTGGAAATGCCAAGATTGTGGAGCTTGCAGCAATTTTATTTTTAGTTATACTCTCAGAAGATGGACTAATATCATCAGCAATGGCATTTTCCTCAGAAAATTTGTACGGTACATTGGCTGGTGCCATTTCTGGTCGTAATCTGATGCTTCTTTCTATCTCCATGGTGTTTTCTGACACAAAATTTTCTGCAGACATTCTTCCATCTTCTATCGTCGGCCTGGAAGGTGATGAAGTATTGTTAAGGTACGACTGTTCTCCCTTATATCCGGTGTCCCTACCGCCCCCTTCACTGGCATGGGAAGATAACAAAGAGAGCATGCTATCCCTGTATGGTAGCTCAAAATACTGAACTATCAAAACTGACAGAAGTACTAGACCTATTAGCCATAGGACTTTCCTGGTTTCCACTTGATATGTAAAGTGAAAATTGTTGCCCATAACTAGAAATTGACGGAACAAACTGGCCGATTTATCTGTGACAACCTCTGCAATTCCTGTCCAAATTCAGAGAAAACATGCATTAGATTCAAAGATTTCCAAGCTTCTTAGTCCAGAAAAATTCGGTTGGGCCTAGGATTATACACTGATACGATGACACTAGTACAGTAACATACAACAGAAGTAGAATAAAATCTAGCTCAATATGGACTTTAGGTTGACTTTAGAGTTCAACTGAAAGAAGCCCGCTTAATCGATGGCCTTTTTCTTAAATCAGACAAGAGAATCTTGAACTTCTAATTTGTTTTAGTGATGAAAATGAACACTCCAAATATCAATAACAGGGGACCTTTCCATACCTTTATAATCACCATTCTTGCTAGAGAGAGAGAGAGAAATTCTCAATAAAAGGCTCAATTTCTTCTTAATTTTTACAACCAAAATTAATCAAAGAAGCCACCAAAAGAACTAAGGAAGAAAACCCAATTCATGATTTATCGGAGTCAATCTAATAATAAACGCTTATTGAAATTCTATGTTACTGTCTAATCTAGTTATTCACTGTTCAAAAATTCTTACACAAGAATTCTCCATAGATTCTTCCTTTTACTTCGAAAATTAACCAAAAAAACCACGAAAAGCACCAAGAAAGAAAACCCAATTCATAGTATATTCAAATCAATTCAATCATAGATGCCTGTTGAAATTCTACATTTTAGGACTATACATGTAACCTAGTATTCACTGTTCAAAAATTCTTTTGTAAAAATTTTTTATTCCACCTTTCAGAACTATCTAAAATGGTCATTCGCTGTTCAAAAAATTCTTAACGTAAGAATTCTTCAACCAAAGATTCATACCATACCATGTACAAACAGTGTTTTAATCTAAAATTTCATTTCTTCTATTCAACGTGCAACAGAATCAAGAAATCATTGAACCCAACATCATGAACTAATTCAGTCCAGACAAAACACAAATGAAAACTCGGGAAAAAAAATTAAAATGAAGAGGGATGAATAAAGAATTACCTCTATGTCAAAGTAGAATTCTGGACCTGATTCTCCACTAAAATCCAATAAAATCTCAGAAAAATAAAAACAAAGAGAATTCTGATTATATATATAATCTATAAATATATATTTTGTATCGTTTTGGCATGCATGCATCGGCTGCCGCTAACACAGCGCCGTTTTAGGTGGGCTTACAAGTGTCTGAAATCATATGCTCATTTCTTACAGGTTTAAGCTTCTGGTTGGCTGGTTGGCTTTTTTCATATATTCATTCCTGCGAGTGTGAAAACATATACATTCAGACAGGTAAGTGGGACTCATTGGTAATAACCCACAGATTTGGCGTGAACGTCACTCTTCTGTCTAAATAGAATTCATTCTTGCCATATTTTTCACCACCCTCTTAATTGGATTACTTAAATGTTAATCTCATATTTATGACTAGTATTATTCAAGAATATACCTTGTAATCAGAACCTTAATTCCCCCATATGCACTCAATCTCTATAGCCCTTTAATTTGAGTACTTGGGAAGGGATATATAACTGGATCCAAGGCAGATTAGGGAAGAATTTCCTAGTTTGGGGGATCAGTTTGAGTGATTGTATGTACAATTCTGATAATATAGTACTAATAGCCATGAATTATTTGAGGTTTACTTGGGAAAAAGTGCTATTTTTAAGAATAGATTCGAAGTGTTTTCATATCTCTACATATCAAACTTTATCGGTATTTTATCTTAAAAAAAGGAAACACAACGCCTATATGATTATTTGATCTTGTGATTCTTGAGGTTGCAATATAAATCCCACTATTAATTTAGGAAGTTTTTGGTATGTAATGCAAATTTTGTCAAATCATGTATGTAAAATTGATAATGTGTCATTAATTAATAAGGCGTCTGAGTACAATAAAAATTCTTTTACTTTAATTCGTATTATATTCTATTTAGAATTTTTTTTTTATAAATTATTCTAAATTCTCTAGATAGTATAGATAAGAAATAAGTTAATTACATGACTTTTGTTTACTTTTTCATAGACTTAAATTTCCACAAGTCAATTATGCCTTTTGTTCTACTTTTTCGTGGACTCAAATTTTCATTGACACAAAGCGATTGAATAAATTTTCGTCTAGTGCCCGCATAAAGAATACAAGAAGTAAGAAAGTACCCTTTTTACTTCAATAAATTGAATATTTTTTATAAAGAATTGAAGGAGATGCAATGATTTTTCTAGAATTTTTATTTTTAACTTTAGTTATTTTCTTTATTTTTTGATTTGATTGTTAGAAGTTAATATTGGCATACACACAATGCCTCTAATGATTTAGAGGCTATTTGACCAATCTTATTTTAAATATCTTATAAGTCCCTATATCTTATAAGATATTTTTGTAACTTATAAGATGTTAGATCTTTTTTAAAATAAGTTATTGAAATGTTTGGATAAAATAAGATCTTGGAGCTTATAAGATGTTAATAATGACAATTTTGTAATTAAAATAGTTAAAAGTGAAAGAACTTGTTAAAATCTTACAAATAAGTTAGAGTCTCCTTACTTTTTTTAAAAGAGCTTATAAGCTTATAATATTTTATTTTAGAATCTTATAAGTTTTTTTTAAAAAAATTACTAAACATTTTTTATCAACTTAGAAACTTTTAAACATCTTATAAAATGTATTGAACAGTTATAAGCTCACCCAAACACCCTCTTCGTATCTATATAGTACACGTAAGAAATAAGTTAATTATGCGGTTTTTTTGTTCACTTTTCCATAGACTTAAATTTTCATAAGTCAATTATGGGGCTTTTTGTTTACTTTCTCATGGACTCAAATTTTCATTGGAATAAAATGGCAAAATAATTCTAGCTCTAATGTCCATATAAAAGGATACAACGAGTAATACGGTACCCCTTTTGTTCTAACAAATTGAATATTTTTTTTAAAAAAAATTGAAGGATATGTAATGATTTTTCTATAAGTGCTATTTCTAAATTTAGTTATTTTCTTTCTTTCTTTCTTTCTTTCTTTCTTTTTCCTGATTTGATTGTCGGATAATGTTGGACATACACTTAGTGCCTCTAATGACATGCTGGTGTTGTAAACCAAAGATGTGCTTCTCTTCAACCACATCATTTGAATCTTCACATTGAAATTTACAATATTATCGACTTTATATGTGTAACCACATCAAGTATTAATCTATTTTGATAACACTTTTTTCTATTTTAATTCAAATTTTTTGATTTATTTAATTACTTTCCAACAATTATATTTAATTAACCATTAAACGTTGAGAAATAGATGGAATCTGCCATTAAATAGAGATTATTCAAATGTATAATGTTATATTGAATTTGAGCAATCCTAATTGCACTATCT
>JACGDI010005847.1:268387-278846 GCA_014898725.1 Jacaranda copaia
AAAAATAAACTATTAATTAAAAAAATTAGATAATAATACAAAAGTTGTCACTAATTATATGTATTAAATTATAATGACATTTATTTTTCCACTAATAATATCTTTTAAGTGATAATAATTTTTTTTATGATAGTATAATTCAATAGTGAAAAAATTAGTATTTTAAATTGTTATTATGGGCAACTGGTAACATTTATATAATGAGAAGCTAGTAACAAAAAAAATTATTATGACTTGTGATAAAATTATCGTTGTCATTATATTTTACCATAAATTATTTTATTTGTGACAAAGTAAAATTTATTGTCACTTAATATGTACATATTCTGTCGAGTGAATCCAATCAAACAGAATTCAATTTTGATACAAAGCAATTCAAAAATGAAATTGAAATAAATAATAAATAAAAATACAAAATCAATAAAAATAAAAGAGGGCAGGCCAAAAACTTATTAGATACTGGAGTTAATGATATCTAATAAGTTCTACCTACTATTGGATTTAAACCAATAACTCCTTCCGTATGAAAGCAATACTTTAACCACTGAGTTAAGTAGGTCATTTTTCATTCCAAAGAGAACCAAATGGATGGATTATAAATATCATATTCCTTATAAGCAATAATAATTTAAGCAATACCATTCAAAAATTTATGATATTGAATCATTAAATACTCATCTTGATAAAAATTATATACATGATAAAATATGCATCACAAGCATTTGATTGAATCTGCATCTGGCAGTTATTTTTCACATGGCGAATTTCTCTTTCAAAAGCAAAGAATGACGTAGGGATAGAAAGCAGAGCGAAAAGTAAAATTTATTATCACTTAATATGTACATATAGTTCGATAATATTCGCGTCATCATTATTTTTCATTTTCTTTTTCTTTTTTTTTTTTCCATGTAGCGAGATTTTCTTCCTTGTTCCCCATTAGATCCACCACTAATACATAAATACATAATGATAGAATAGTACCTCGGCAATATTAAAACTTTCATTTATTCACATTTTTACCTTCTTTTTTTTCCCTGTGGTGAGATTTTTTATTTAATTATTTAATTTATTAATAAATTGTTTGAGTGCTACCTAGGTTGTGTACATATATATAGGTTTAACAATGGAACATGCTTAAGAATATCATGTGATGAAGAAGCATTATCTGCTTTATCTACTCCAAAATCTCAAATGATGGCCTTTTTATTCATCATATGGCCTCGATTAATAAATTAATACTTCTTCCTTCCTTACATAATTGAGTTTTCTTTTGACCTTATTGTTTATTATGATTAAAAGAGAAGTGTTTTTTTAAGCGTGTTTTCTCTTTACTATGTTTTTTGTTAAAGTTTTGAAGAATAAAATAGCGAAAAACTCTCGTTAAAAAATTGACAAAATTATAAATTATTTTACTTGTGAAAAAATAAATTATACTTTAAATCCTCTATTTCAACTCATATATATCACCTCAAATATAAAAATATATATTCCCCAAAATAATAAAAATTGTCTGTGTGTAGTTGGGTTTTTGCATTAGAAGTATTTGCCTTGTAGCAAAATTTTTGTTACAAATCTCCCGTGAACAAAGCCTAAGAATTAACACATTTTAAAAAATGGATTATGAATTATTAAATATATATATTATTTGCAAATGTACACACATTTAAGACTATTAACCTCAAATCTATATATATAACCTGTAAGTATCTTTTCATCAATTAATCAGTGACTAAATTATTAAATATATAATGATATCTACATTTAATTTTATTATATCATTATTTTTCATTCAATAATTTACAACCTACTTAAATATTCAAGTAGGATGCATAAAATTTCCCTTTCTTCGTCATTTTTCCATGAGGCACCGCTCCCACCAACCCACCAACCAAAAGTAGTCCAATTCCTTGGTGGAAAACAGAAAATAGAAAAACTACACTAAAAAAAGTAAAATAATTAATTTAATTTTAGTTGTCAAATGCAGAGGATCCTTATAAAATGCAACTGCACATCATACTCAATTTTAAATATTGAGGATAACAAGATGGAGTAGCGGAAAGAGAAGAAAAATAATGAATTGGAGTAGTGGATAAAGAAGCAGTATAAAGAAAATAATATTAAGAAGAACAAAGAGAAACATCAAAAAAGTTTGTTATAGGGATAAGGCCAATGCTCAACTTGCTCTGCCTTTGTTACAACAAAGTTCCCCATTATATAGAGGAAAATAAACATTGTTATTCGTACAATTATTAAAACATTGGGTCATAGCTGACTCATTATAGAACAATCATTCTGACTCATTGGGTTATTACAGGACAATTATTTAACTATTTTGACGCATAGGACAATAATTAAAAACTAGGTACGAGTTGACTCATTAATAAGATAAATATATTAACACAAAGGACAATAATTAAAAGAATCCTGGACGAAATGGTCCCAACACATAAGTGGCTTTTAACTGTTCTTGGGGCTGAATGAGTGAATTAAAAGGCTCTATTCCTAAGCCAGCCTTTTGCCACCATTGTTGATCGAATTGATAAGGGTCTTAGGAATCTTCTTTCAAATCATCTGAGTCATTTGGATCACTTGGATCAACCTTATCTTCTCCTTTATCAATTCTTGGGATTCTATTGCTTAAAGGAAGATTTTCAGAAATTATTGGAGTAGCATTATTCAAGATAGGTGAGCTCTGAGAAGATTTGTAACTTGTCAGTTGTTCCCAACTTTTGATCTTCGAATTGATAAGCTTTTTTTAAGAAATTCGAGATGGGGTTGGACCTTTTAGGAGACACCTCTTTATTGGTTGAAACTCCTTGCATCATGAATTGTTGTAATTCATTGGGCTTCTAAGGATTTGAACTTTTAGAGGCTTCAGGAAGTTTTTTTTTTCCTTCAATTCTTCTGGAGAAAATAATGATGATGAATCTCCAAATATTCTTTTGAAGTTTTCAAAGCCATGCAATGGTTGAAATACCAAAAGATATATTGATGTTGGTAGACTTGGCTTGCTCTAAATAGTATCTCTTTGGTATTGTTCTTTAGGAGATTTTAGTTGAGTTTTTAGATAATTAATCTCTTGCTCTTTATGCTAGAATGACTGTGAAGAATAGATTAACCTCATGATATCTTGGTGTACCACATCAATTCTTTCTTTTAAGGATAGAATTAATGTTGCAAGTTGGCCATTCATCCTTTGTTCAATCCGTTCTTGACTCTTGGCAAGCTTTTGTAGGAATCTACTTTGAGCACAAGCATTTTCTAACTGCCAATTTAGTGTTGCTTCAGCAGGTGAAATCTCTACAATCGAACTATCTGGTTTCTTGGAAGTTGGATTCTCGATTTTCTAAGCATGTTTGTAGTCAGCGTTATTCATTTCTTCTTTTGAAAAATCTCCAGATTGAGACGATGAAGCTCCAATCATCATAATTTGATATAGGGGCTTCTGATCCTCATCATCGAAAGAACTTTCATCATCATTGTCATCATCTCCAGGATATGTGGTTGGCCAAAGAGTTGGCGGTGGAGGATTGTATTTGACCAAATAATCAAATTTGCCAGATAGTTGTCCCAACATATTAACTTACGGATCTTTTTTAGTGATTGTGGAATGTAGTCTTCTAGGGGATTCATGTTAGACTTCTTGAACACCTTCACTCTAATTTATTGGCCAAAAACTGGGAGATCTATTGTAGTCAAATCCATAAATGGTGGATGTGGATTTGATTGTGTAAGCAGGGCTGAAACAACTAGGAACATTGCTTTTGTCCTTTTATTGCTTAAACCTTATTTCTACAATGCCATCACCGTTTTTATGAAAAGATGGTTCTGTAGATTGGACCGATTTTGATTCTTTGGTTGCTTGATGATTTTTCTCATAACCAGTAATCCATATTTTTAGGATCAGTTTTTGTAAATCCTCTCTTGGAAGTTGTCGAGGAATGTATGTGCAACTTGGAATATGCTTTGAATCAACTGAAATGAGAAGTGCATCATCTGTCTTTTGAGGAAAACAAAATCAATAGAATGATTTTATATCCTGTATACCATTTGATAGTGCAAAGTGGTAGAATAAGTTATTATTGAGGGAACCACTCTACAAATTTGAATTTGTAATTTGAGAGCAGATCGGAGACATGGGTCTGGTATTGGCATGTTGAAATTTTAGTACATGGTTACAAGGACAATCCCAGCATTTAAGGTAGTTTGGACAATACCAATACATGCATATTGGTAATCTGAGAACCCAGTATCCAGTAGAGCAATTTTGCAAGTTGTAGGAAGACCTTTTCACCCATGGAGAGTAATAGCAAATCTAACAGCTCCAAAATGGACATGAGTGTATTTTTTTGAAAGTCAAAGATTTGGGAGGTGTTTTGAAATTTCAATAGGAACCAATTGTTCCTTTTCTGTGGTTGGAAGGAAATACTGATCAAAAGCAGATGCCTGGACAAATCCTTTAACTTGAATTTTAGGAGGACTGATAATATTTTTTACAGTTTTTGAAAAAAAAGTTCGAGGCTTAGAAAAGGTATTATACGGGTTTATTATTGGAAGGGTAATTGAAGAGACCTTTTCTGACTCAAGTAAATAAGTTATTTCATTAAGAGAATCAATTTTTTGAGGCATTGGAAGTCCTAAAGCTTGGATATGGACTGAGAGTAGATGAAGAAGAAGAGGTAGAGGGCCTAGGTAATAAATTATCCCTGGCTCGAATACCAGATTGATATCAGTAGCAAACTTAGCAAGGTATGACTTCACTAAAACAAAACCTCAATGGGTGACAACAAGAACGTGTTCTTTTTCGCTAAATAGTTATAATACCTTTTAGATTGATGCTTGTCTATGAATAGAATAATGACATTGTGGCGAAAAAAGATTAATAGGCATTGGAAGCAATACTTAGATTATGGGTAAAAGTACAACTCATACTTAGAATTATTTTAGCAAAGAAAGATAAATATAGCTGACACACCATTTTGTCTTCTACTTAAACCAACCATTTATAATTCCCAAAAGATAAATTAAAGGGGATTTCAATCAGTCATTTCCATATAGGACAATTAATGGCTGATTAACATTTTCATGGGATTGTGTAATAAATTAATGTTTAAAACCTATCGCTAAGTAGGATGCGGGTGTATAAATGTATTTATACTATATTATTCAACATGTGTCATTTATGCTATTTGCTATGCTTATAAATTAAATAAAAAAAAATTGACCTGATGTTGTACCAAGCATACAACCGATTGTGAGTCCAAAATATTTTCAAGACAAATTAGGCATATTTTTTCTAAGTTTGACAACAAATGAAACATGTTTTCATATAGCCAGAAAGTATAGCATGTGAGTATCACAATAATAAAAAGAGTTTGTCTCATTCAAAATCACTTTCTGTTCGGATTTGTTTTTTAAAGGCATTTTCGTTTTTTGATGAACAAGAACAATGAAAAGTTAGTTATAAAAGTGTTTTTGAAAATGAAATATTGTTTGGATGTTTATAAAATGTAATGATTATGTAAGGTTGAAAATGAGTTGTATTTGAAAAATATAGGCTTTGTTTGGTTACATTCTCCTAAAATAATTTTGTTTTGGGAGAATGTAACCAAACATATGCATTTCTTTTCTCTCAAAATGAGTTTCTAAAATGGCAAAATTGTCCCTATAATTTAACTGGCAAATGACCAAAAATCCTATATTCTTTACATTACAATCACTACCGACCACATATACATATATTTGCATATCACAATATTTTATTATATATTATAATAAAAAATACTACTAAAATTCATTAACACCCTCAAAACCCAACAAGAATACATTGATTTGGCTGCTATAGTAGAATTTGTCTTCTCCCAAATATAAACAAACATATCAAATTTTTTCAAAATAATTTTCTTACTATTCCCAAATCATAAACAAACACATATCACATTTTCCAATATAAATTTCACATTCCCCAACCCCAACCCCACTCCCAAAACTCATTCTCCTAAAACATATAATCCAAAACACATAATTTGTAAAAAAAATATTACTATAGTGCTTTTATATTAAAAGTCGTGCAAATCTGAGTAAGAGAAAAGGAAAAGTGAAGATTGAGAGAGAGTGTAAAGAGTTTGTTTCGAAGAATTTTGAAAATAAAAATATTTGTGAAAATAGGAAAGAAGTTAATGCCTCTCTATTTTCATTTTCAGTAGAAAATGAAAATGGGTTCAAAAACAAAAACAAATGAGCCCTTTGTCTCTTTATATTTTATACGAACATAAAATAATTTTTATTTCCCTACGTACTTTATATATTACATTAGTATAATCTCAATACAATTGCAGGTATTAACTTTTATTTTCTTGTACTTGCATGTTATCATAATAAAGAGATGTATTTATGTTTATATAACATAAAAATATTTTTATATATTGTGAAGATGTAATAATTTGTGTAATGTACTAAAGTTTTAGAACGAGACATTTTTGTTGCACGTTATAAAAAAAGTTATGCATTATGTATAAACGTACCTTCTATCTTTTTACTGCAGTTCATTTGAGACATTATTTATTGAGCTCAAATTATTCTTGAATTTGCATATCATTATCTTTCTAAAGAAAAGTTGATCTTACATATATCTTGCATTAGTTTTCGAGTCATACTTTAATTTTTTGTGAAAAGCAAAAATACGTTATCTCATTCTACAATATCAAAATCAAACTATTTCAATTTAAAGTAATATTTTATCAACCACCTTATATGCTTTGTAAGAATTTATAAAATGTTAGAAATTATCTGAAAATAAACTCTCAATTTAATTCAATAAGTAACAATCGAAAGCTTATATTATGCTATGAGCCTATGAGCTCTTCGTTTGTTTTTATTTACAAACGCATACATACCAAGGTCATTAGATTTGAATCCCAAACCTCACATATATAAGTATAAGAATGATGTTATTGGTCAACTAACGAATGATTATAAAATGTTATGAATTAATAATAATAAGATTAACATTATCCTTTAATGGGTGAACAAAAAATAAGTTGGGGTCTCAACTTTCAAGCTCAAATTTTTGTAAGTAGATCAAAACATTGGACATCTTATCCATGTTATATATTTCCCAAGTATTCTTGTTATATCTTAATGAGTGATCAATGTAGCAATCTTGCTAAAACATGATTATAATAATTTTTCTTGAATATAACTACAAAAGTCTTTTGTTATTGCGAAATATTTAGTTTGAGTTATAAGAAAAGGTAAATCTGTTACCAAAATTTTATCAAAATACTAATAAAGTTGAAGTCTTTTATACAAAAATAATTGATGTATAAATTATTACCACAAATAATTTCAAATGTGTAATCCTCTTACGAAAAATTATGAACTAGGCTATAGTATCTGTCATGCCCCAGGCTCACAAGTCCATTGGACGCAAAAATTGCCTTCAAATTTGTTGATTGTATTTTAAAATTAAGCTATAACCAACTTACTCAAAAGAGACATGTAATAAATATACATGCATTTTTTAATCAAAATTTATATAATAGTTATTCTTTCAATATTTAATTCATTCCAGTACATTGACGTATTGACAAAGGTAATTCTTCTATTTCCATAAAGCTTTTCTTGTCTTAGTCCAAAGGGATTTAGAGGATCAAACTAGACTTCGAACAAGAAAATGGGCACATCTCTTCCTAGTTTTAGTCGACCCCTTAATTTACGGAATTTGAATTCAAGCACACAATAGTGAAAAAGGACAAGAATTCTTTCAACTACACAAGTCTTAGTCCAAAGGGATTAGGCAATATTAATTTTATTTATTTATTCATATCTTTCTCTCTTCTTTTTTTACTATAGTGGATTTTTTTTATCTCATCCTTCGTTTGACTCTACTAACAAACTTTGCCATTAATACATAACTATGAAATAACACCTCAACACTATTTAACTTTTTTATCTATTGGTGTCTTTCCCTTCTATCCCTCTTTGATGCTATGATACTTTGGTCTATTTGACATTTAGAAGTAGGGAAGAGGAAGATATATTTAGATTGTTGGCAATTTAGCTATCAAGTGAAAGGAATGCTTCAGTTGACTTGAGGGATTTTTTTTTTTTTGTTGATGAATTGGGCTTATTTATTTAATTATTTAATTTATTAATAAATTATTTGAGTGCTACCTAGCTAGGTTTTGTACATATATATATGTGTGTGTGTATGTATAGGTTTAACAATGAAAAATGTTTAAGAATATCATGTGATGAAGAAGCATTATCTCCTTTCTCTACTCAAAATCTCAAATGATGGCTTTTTCATTCATCATATGGCCTTGATTAATAAATTAATACTTCTTCCTTTTATTATGATTAAAAGAAAAGTGTTTTTTTAGTGTGTTTTCTCTTTGATATTTTTTTGTTAAAGTTCTTAAGCATAAAATGGTGAAAGGCTCTCATTAAAAAATTGACAAAATTATGTATTATTACACTAATAGAAAAAGCAAAATTATACTTTAAATCCTCCATTTCAATTCTTATATATCTCCTGAAATATAAAGTTATTTCCCAAATAATTAAAATTGTTTACGTACTTTGGTTTTTGCAGTTAGAAGTATTCGCCTCGTAGCAAAATTCTTGCTACAAATTGTTTGTGATCCAAGCCCAAAATTAATCCATTTTAAAAAATAAATTACAACATATATATATTGTTCGCACACATACACGCATTAAAGACTATTAACCTCAAATCTATATATATATATATATATATATAAATAGAAGAACAGTATTTTTTTAATTAATTAATCAATAACTAAATTATTAAATATGTAATGATATCGACATTTAATTTTATTATATTATTATTTTTCATTCAATACTTTACAACCTACTTGAATATTCAAGTAAGTTGCATAAAATTCCCCTTTCTTCGTCATTTTCCATGAGGTGCCCAACCCACCATTCAATAGCAATGCAATTCTTTGGTGGAAAAAGAAAAAAGCAATTACACTAAAAAAAGTAAAAAAATTAATTTAATTTTAGTTGTCAGAAAATTAAAGAAATTCTTAATTATATAGTGCATTGAGTAAAAGTTGATGCTTCTCTATGAATAGAAAAATGACACTGTGGCAGAAAAAGATTAATAGGCATTGGTAGGAATACTCACATTATGCGTAAAGTACAACTCATACTCACAAGAATTGTTTTAGAAAAGAAAGATGTATGGCTGACACACCATTTTGTCATCTACTTAATTCCACCATTTATAATTCCAATAAGATTAAAGAGGATGTAGAATCTTACATCAGGCAATTAAAGTTTGATTAAGAAGTTGATGGGACTTTGTAATAAATTAGTATTTAAAAGTTATCACTTAATTTATACATTCTACAATTAAGAAAAAAATTTATGCAATCATATGATAAGATATCTACGTGATTGGATGTTGGTGTTTAATGTGTTTTTCTTTTTTTTTTATAATTAAAGATTCATACATTTAAAATAAGTTTATTACAATCAAAAGATGGAAAACATCCATCACACAAAACATTGACCAGGCTGTCTTCAAAACAAATTGTTCCCAAACGATCAAAAATAGACACCCATTTAGCCAAATTATGGGCAGCAAAATTAGCATTCCTACTAATAAATTTGAATTTTCATGTCCGCCACAATGCTCAATATCTACGAATTTCAACAATAAGGACTTGAATGAACCAATTTGCAAGGCTGTTGGATCATTAATGAAGTACACAACTCTTAAACAATCTGATTCAAAAATAATTTTTTCCTTTTTAGCTTCATCCATACATTGACAAGCCTCTAAGATTGCCATAGTTTCCGCCGCTATTGCATCCAAGCATATATCTTTTCGAACCTTTGCAAACACTACGGATCTATTATCATTTCTAGCAATAACCGCTCCAAAGCATGTCCCTCTCTAAAGGAAGAGCCTGTGTTGATTTTAATCCATCATTTCCTTGGTTTTTACCATGCACTACTCAAACTTACTCTAGCTTCCAATGTTCACTAGCTTGTCTCTCAATTTTGATCACCAACTCTTGCTTACAGGGCCATGAGAATGAGTAACATTATTTCTAAGCTTCCAAATAGAATCATTCACCAATGAAGCAAAAACCAAAAATTCTTCCCTTTGAAGAAGTGATGAAAAGATGTTGGAATCATTTTCCAAAAGAAACCACATCCATTTGGAGTTTGGTTCGTTCCTAAATGGATCGATTCGAAACTTTCATTTAGATGTGAACCAAACTTGAGTTACCACTGGACACCGCAAGAAAACATGATTAAAGTTCTCCTCTTCCTCTTCACACAAAGGATAGAAGGAAGCCTCAGATAGAAATAGAAATTTCAATCTTCCTCTTATTGGGAGAACATCATAGAGAATTCTCCACCAAAATAGTTTATAACGATCATGAAGACGAGCATTCCACATTTTCTTGGCAATTTT
>JACGDI010005847.1:278946-290208 GCA_014898725.1 Jacaranda copaia
AAATTTATATTATAATCATCTTTTCGACATTTAGTTTACATGGATAGAGCATTACATTACCTAAACAGTCATGACAAGGTAATTCTTCTATTTCCAAGAAGTTTTTCTTGTTGTAAGTCCGAAGGAATTTGGAGGATCAAACTAGAGTCCTAACAAGAAAATACGCAAGTTTCTTCCTAGTTTTAGTCAACCCCTTAACTTCTGGAATTTGAATTCAGGCACCCAATAGTTAAAAAGGACAAGAATTCTTTCAACCATACATGTCACATAGTAGAAAAAATAGCAAGATTAAATACAAAAAATGATCCGAACCAAGAAAATTTCCCTCGATCGGCTGATTAAGGGAGTTGTATACATCCAAATTCATAGGAAATAATTTGCTTTTTACTAGTAGTCGTCTCATGCAGTTTTTGCACTTAAAAAATTAATTTTTAAGTCACTCAAAATTAATGTATAAAATAATCAGGATCATAGAGAAAATTAAGATTGCAGGAGACATATGACATAATAAAAAAGACAATGGAGGATGGAATTCTAACAATACAAATTATGGGTTTTTGGATTTTGTGAAAAATACAATCATAACTTTATTGAATCATTATTTTTAAAGAATAAATTTGAAATATTACTAAAGTTGATATTCAAACTGCTTTTTGTATATTAAATTCTTCATTTTATCCTTCGCATTGTTTATTTAATTATTAAAATAATTAAAAATAAATTATATTAAAAATAAAAAAATAACTTTTACCTTAAACGCAAAGTAATCTTTCTTGTCGCAATTGTATAGATATACCCATGAACTTTAGCAACTCTTACTTTTAGAAAAGGTTGCCTTATCACCACTTTCAAACAAATGTTGTTGCCTCGGATTTGATGGAAATTGTTTCATATTTGAGGTACATTACATAGCTAGTGCTTGATGCCTTCATTCATTACTATGCATGTCATAGTCTTACCTAATATCATAATTGATATTGACTATAGAAAGATTTTTTTACATGTGTCGACTCAAGGTGAATCATATCGATTCAATTTATAAATATTTTTCATACTTAATTTAAAATAATAAAAATGTTTTATATTAAAATATATTAATTATCAAAAGGTGTCGTTCAAAATATGAGGTTATATATCTTAATTAAAATATGTTACTTTTGACGTTTCTTTCGATTATACATTAATTTGGAAGTTGAAAATTTTTTTATTGGACCCTTGTGGACTAATATTTTATGTGACTTTAAGAACTCAATTTTATTATGAATTAAATAAATTGAATGACGTCATTACAATTTAATTTTTTCAATTCGACTCTTAATTCTAAGGAGGACTCTTTTCCAACTTTTATAAATAACGTTTTTCATTGGAATAAAATATAATTTTTTTGGTTTACATGCAATATATATTTGAGATTGGTCTTTTCGATTAATTATTCTGCGTTTGTCATAAAATTAAATCCATGCAATTTAAGTGGAATTTGGGACTAATAAAATTGTGCTCTTGCTTAATTTGAACTCAAGATGCTCGAAATTTCATTAAATCATATGACTACAGATACGTACTTTTTTAAGTGAAATTCAACTGACTATAATTCCGAATGATGAGTCAAATTAAAGAAAACCACACCCCACACCATGTGTCCTTTCAGGGCAAAAGTATCATAAGTATAACCGAAAGTCAATGCTAATTAAGGACGGTTAGATGAAAGAGACTTAATCACCGAAAGAAAGACAATGAAGACTACTGATTCGAAGGATGCACCATGCGGTCTGTACTATCTGTCATATATTTAAATGATGATTTTATGATTTGTTAGTATTCTACGTTAATAAAATAAATAAATTATAATTTTTATATATAATTTTCGATAATTCTTATGTTTTGAGTTAGTTTTTAGGGTTGAGTAGGTAAAATATTTATTTTTTAACATGGTATCGAAGTCACACATTTTCAATATTGGGCTATCTAGTGTTGTTGGACCACCCATTTCATATTATTCCATACTCCAAATATTCATTTTTGGGCGTACACAGAGTGTGTTGGTGTACGTATAATGTGTTAATATCCTAAATTGGTAAAATAAATAAGTTGTGGTATTTACTTGGACAATCCCCACCTTTTGAATTAGCTTTTGGTGAAATAAATAAGTTCTTTTTTAGGAATGGTTCGGATATCAAATCGTTTGGTCGAATTAAAATCAATGCATATGAACTGTAAGTTATTTTGAGCCCTTAAAACAAATTTTAGATCACTCTCAAGAACCTTCAAACAAGAAGATGAAAGCACGGCTAAATCGACTTTAACTTTTTGATGTAGATAAGAACGAATTATTTTTCTCTCTTTTGTTGTCTTTCTTAGTATTTCTTTTGTGTTCAACAAGCATTCTCTTGACAAATAAAAGATAACGTTTAGAATAACAGAAATTTCATCCCAAACACTTATTCATACGAATAATAAGGGCTAGCTTAGTTCTATTTTACTAAAATAATTTTTAATTTGGTAAACAAAATTAAATATGTCGATTTATTCTCTGAGGGCACTTCTTAAAATATTTACAAAATATCACTAAATTATCTCTCTTCCCATCCTAGAAAATAGGGGTGTAAACTAATCGAATTGAACTCAAATTTAAAAAGCTCAAACTTGATTGGTTGATTAACTCGTGAGTTCATGCTCCAGCTTGATCGATCCTAAACAATTGAGTTTGAGCTCGAATCATTAAAATAAATGAAAGCCCGAACAAACCTTATCGAGCTCCTAAGGCTGTTTGGTTTCTTATTCATAACTCAGTTTTATATTTTCTACTATTTTAAAAATAAAAATCATAATTATTTTATATATTTTTACTAACATTATTTTCATTTTTATTTTTATTTTTAAAACGCATTCTCTAATAATCTATATATCTTCTCCTCTATCTACGATTTATTAAGATCAATATAATCATTATATTTTTAAATATCTCATCTAAATATATTTTTATTTTCATATCACAGCACATGATTAATTTTCACAAAAATAAAAATACTGAAAATGAAACCAAACAGCCCTGCCTCGTTGCTTAAATTTTTTTCCGTCAAAATCAATGTTGAAGTTCGAACTCGCCTGCAAGCCGTGGTCCGTGGAAGTTGCACCGCCACCATTTTTTTATTTTCAAAATAGCTTTCATCGTCAATCGTTATCAACATCCTTTTCCCACTTGCGAGAACTAATGTTTTACAGCAAAAGACCAGATATTTCCAAATGATTAAATCTAAATAAATTGTAGCTCTGTTAATTGGCAACAGTAGAAAATGTCACGTAATGGATGCTGCCAACGTAAGACTTCCTCTAGAATCCCGTCTTTAATTTCTCGCATTTCTTCAACATTCTGCCCACTTCCGGGCTCCCACTTTTCACACTTTGTCCTGTGTGTTTGTGTGTGTGTTTAAGAGTGTGAAATAAAGCTGAATTTATTACGTGTCGGGAAAAAGTTAACAATGGATAATTGCTGCGAAGAGAAGGAAACTATGGCGGAAGAGCCTCTTTTGGAGGATACTAATGAAAAGGGTGGCTTCAGGACTTTGCCATTCATAATTGGTAATTGCCCATGATGTCTTTTTTCTATGTCTATGATCCTGTAATAATCTCTGTTTTTCTTGTGATTGTCTTCATATGGGTGAATTGTCTTCATATGGGCTTCACTTTTATGCTCATAGTTTCATGAAAATTTAGCACCTTTATAGTGAATTAATCAATTTATGAGATGGGCTTTTTGTAGTTCTTTTCTTGGGCTGTTTGGACCTGGTTTTGATGTGTTTGATTTTGCTTATGTTGTTGTTTTCATTAGGAAATGAGGCATTGGAGAAGATGGCAACTTTTGGGCTTATGCCAAACATGACTCTGTATTTGATCAAAGAGTATCATATGGAAATGACCACTGCATCGAATGTATTGTTTCTGTGGTCGGCAGCGTCAAATTTCATGCCACTTCTTGGAGCTATCGTTGCTGATTCTTTCTTGGGCAGGTTTTATACTATTGGATTTGGATCAGTTATTTGCCTCATGGTAAATTTTTTGTTGTTTGAGAACATGATCAGAGGTTGTTTTCCATATAATTGCTGTCTTTTACGGGAAGAATAGGAATAAAGAAAGTCTCAAGTGCTTCTATGTGGTTTCTGAACTTCATGGAAACGTCAACTTTAGCATGATTTTCTGACATTTATTTGCTATTTCTATTGATTAATGTTGCTGTCTTCTTAAGATATCTTATGCTGATTTAAGGACAGTGGCAACGGGTTGTCCCTGTCGATTCTATTGTTTAACTATTGTTATTGCCTTTGTAGTTAGGAAAAGTTCAAAGTATGGTGGAGGATCAACATCAATGATATTTAACTTGATGTGATGTTTTATTTTTCTTCACCACAAAAGATACAAAGTTCTTATTGGAAAATACAATGCTTTTTGCAATAACAATTTATAGTTCTTCTTCATAGGGTTATTAATATGTTTGAAATTGTTATGAAAATACTACAAAGTTGGGACTATCGACCTCTAAGTTTGTCAATGCAAGCAAGCATTCCTTCATAAGTGAAAATCCATCACAAATTTAATCAAATTTAATAAAATTTGTCATGAAATATGATTTTGTGATGGATTTATTTAACAGATTCATTATTATATGCTTTGTCGTTGATATTCTGTCACGTAAATAAGGTGTATTGCATAATTAATTTTGTGGTGGAATTTCCATTACGAATCAATGAAGGGGTTTTTCTTGTAGTTTAGACACAAACAATGAAGGGTAGTCATTTTTGCATTGGTTCATTTGAATAAACAGATGCTTATCTTGAGTTATCATGTGTTTGATTAAGTTTATCTTTGAAGGGAATTATTCTTCTATGGTCAACCGCAGTAATCCCACAAGCGAGACCGCCTCCGTGCGATCAATCTAGCAACAGTTGCAGCTCCCCTACGATTTTCCAGTTTGTGTTTCTTTGTACGGCTTTGGGACTCATTTCTATTGGGGCTGGAGGAATTAGGTCTTCTTCCTTAGCCTTTGGTGCTGATCAATTGGAAAATGGAGATTTAAAAAGAAGAGCTGCTGTAAAGGAGAGCTATTTTGGCTGGTACTATGCTTCATACACATTGTCTGTCCTTATTGCTTTAACTTGTGTTGTCTATATTCAAGACAACATGGGATGGGGAGTTGGTTTTGCAGTGCCTGCTGTGCTAATGTTGTTTGGCATTATTTCCTTCTTTTTGGCTTCCCAATTCTATGTCAAAATGAAGAGTAAAACAAGCTTAGTCACTGGTTTTATTCAAGTAGCCGTGGCTTCTTATAGAAACCGGCATCTGAACTTATCAGACAGCACAAATTATATATGCCATTGCAAGAATGGTTCAGCTCTTGTTGTTCCTAGCAGAAAGCTCAGGTATGAGTGTTATCCTTTCAAGGTTGCCTTCAAATTTTTTCAACAAATAATCTCATTTTTAAATGATGATCTTTAGGTTTCTAAATAAGGCCTGCATTGTTAGAGAACCCGAGAAAGATTTGACCCCAGATGGGAGGGCCACAGATCCATGGAGTCTTTGCACCGTAGATCAAGTAGAGGAGCTCAAAGCACTACTCAGAGTCGTCCCAATATGGTCGACAGGAATGATCATGTCGATAAATATCAGCCAAAACTCTTTTCCGGTACTCCAAGCTGCTTCAATGGATAGACATATTACTTCAAGTTTTTCCATACCTGCAGCCTCAATTAGCATATTTGTTGTTATATCTGTTATACTATGGGTTGCACTCTACGACCGTGTATTTCTTCCTATGGCGTCTAGAGTCTTGGGACGGCCAGTTCGTATAAGTACTAGAAAAAGAATGGGGGCCGGAATATTTCTATCATTCTTAGCCATGATGGTGTCGGCTATTGTAGAGGGCGTCCGTCGATTTCTTGCAATCAAACAAGGGTACTTGGATCGGCCGCTAGGGAGCATCCACATGTCTGCAATGTGGTTGGTGCCACAAAATTGCCTGACCGGCTTTGCCGAGGCCTCCAATGCTATTGCCCAAAACGAGTTCTATTTTTCAGAACTCCCAAGAAGTATGTCGAGTATAGCTTCCACTCTGCTCGGAATTGGGATGTCCTTGGCGAATTTATTAGCGAGTTTTATAATGAATACTGTTGATGCTCTCTCAAAGGCAGGGGGGAAAGAAAGCTGGATCTCAAGCAATATCAACAAGGGTCATTATGACTACTATTACTTGGTTCTTGCTGGGCTGAGTATTGCTAACATGATATATTTTCTTGTCTGTAGCAGTGCTTACGGGCCTTCTAAAGGCGAGAGGAAGCTGGCTGAAGAAGAGGATGAGTATTGAGTTATTACATCCTAGTTTTTAGCACGCTCATATGTTTATAATCTGACAAATACTACTGAAACGGCTTGAAGATGGAGAAAATAAGGTGCGGAAGCTCGTTCCTTTTAATGTCCTACTGTAGAATAATATGATGACATACCAAAACAGCTCTTAGATTTAAGTATGTAATAGAGTTGTATAGAAATGGCATTAGCTAAGGACAATGAATATTAAGTTTCTTACTGAACAGATCAAATTTTGAGGCACCTCAAGAATGAGACAGAACGAATCAGAAGCACTAGTCCTGTAAGATGGTTAAGGGTTTCTTTCTGGATTTGAAGTTCGGACTTTCTTTTTTCATTCTTGAAAGTTATCTCGTGTAAGAGTGGTTGTTATATGAAAACAGAAATGCCCAGTTGGGCCTTACCAGTTTGCAGTTGGGTCAAGACCAAACAGTTTTTCTAGTTGTCATCACCCAGATTGGAGTAATCTTCAGGGGTTGGGCTATCAACGACGAGATATCATTAAACCGACTTAGGTATGGACTTTTTCCAAAGTGGATTGAGTGCAATTTCGGCCCACAAAAAAAATGGGTGGTTTATAATCAACGCATACCTCTCATCCATGTGTAATTTATTAAGAATTTTACAACTTAATCTATAGTTTTTCTATAATGGATCGAGTGTAATATACTGAGTCCGTAAATAGGAATGGATTGTTTTGGATTAATTGCTGGTTATTAACAACATCTCAAAAATATTTTGGACAAAATATGACTTTCAAATTAAGTTTCGAATTGACGGATATTGTCAAAGAGAATGGTAATGTCATATGTTACAAAAGAAAAAAAATAACTCGTAAAACGGTAAAGTTAAATAACAATGGTTTACCTTCTATAGTGAATCAAATGCAATCTGATCGGTTTGTAAGTAGACATGGATAATTTTTCACAACTGTTCACCTTTAATCCACAACGGACAACCGATTTATTCAAGAATTTCACAACCGAATCCCTATCCATTGTTAGGCATTTGAGTAAAGAGGTGCTTTATTAGGTCCAAATTGGTTCATATCCTTACCCTTCCCCATCAATAGTTTCAATAGCCATAACAAGAAAAGAGCCCTCTGCATTCCAAAAGCTCTCTTTTTATTCATTAATGCAAAAGCTCACAGAGCTAAGGACAACTACTGACACTCAAACACCACACCAAGTCATTTTTATTACAACATTGTCAGCAAAGTGGTTATAGTTCTGAAACTTGTTCAAATTAATTTACCGTCACCCTTGTAAGGAACTCGACCACCGCAGCGACAGCATTGTCAGCCGCCAGTTGAGAGAAGGTATCTGCATCGTCGGGGGAGCCACCGCTGGGGAGATCAAAAAGTGCTCAGAAAGTTGAATATTTTGCTTGTAACATATTAGCACAGGAAAAATACAATTTTGGTCCTTTAACTGTTATTGCTCACTTTTTAAATTATCCATTTTCTATTACAACTTGCATATTTAGTCAATTATCTTAAATTTATCACCACATTTAGTCCGTTTATTTGTAAATTTAGTCCTTAGACTGCATAATTTGAAATTGAACTTGAAACATATCAAATCACCTTTCATTAGACCACATTTGGATTTTTGGAACAAGTGTACTCAAGTGCCATATCTTTGCCATATCAAGTTAAGATTTGATTAAATCTTAAATTTGAAAACATGATTTAGGAAACAATTACTACAGTTATTTTTTAATTTGAAAGAAACAAAAGTTAAAAAAGATATTAAGAAAGATAATTATTTAAAATATAATTCAGGAAAGCATGTATATAAGAAAAGTTGAAAATAATTATTATAAAAATGAATATGAATATTTATAGGTGAAAAATGTGCCCGGATTTTTTTTTTCTTAACTTTTTTAATCTAAAAAAATTTAAGTGCAATGGTTATTTTTTAAATCACCTCTACAAATTTAAGATTTAGTTAAATTTTTAATTTGATGTGGCCCTTGGATACACATGGTCAAAAAGTCCCAAATTTTGGCCTAATAAAATGTTATTGGAGACATGTTTCGAACTTGATTTCAAATTAAGCGGCCCGAAGAACCAAATTTACAAATAAATAGACTACAAGCGATGGCAAATTTAAAATAATAGACTAAATACATAAGCTGCAATTTAAAAAGTTGGCCATAATTAAAGGACTAAAATTACAATTTTTTAATATGAGCCTGACGACTGCACCTGCATGTCCACAATGCCCACGCTGAATTCTTTGTGCAAGAAGGTTCTATAGGCAGCATTGTCTAAATAAACGTTGGCACTTGTTCCTCTTGTTACTCTAGTTACTTTGGGAGTGGTGGGTAGGCATGTTGTTGGATGATGCGCTTTCTTCAATTTCAGGCCCTGATCATGTCATAAACAATATTTTATGTTCTTCTATATGTAAGATTGCAAGCTAAAAAAACAAGAAAATTGAATTTCAGAGATGGAAATTTAGAGACGAAAAAAATTCTTAAGGTATTTTTACACATACAAATATATATTTTTTTTCATTTTTATGGCTATTAAGAATTGACGGGGAGATGGGGATTGAGTCAATCCACTTATAATCATTGAATTTAAGATGAGATACTATAAGAGCAAAGTATGCCAGCGAGAGGATATCATATATGGATATCAAAATTGTGGCTAATTATCATTACAAGAAAACACCTCTTTATTAACAGAAAATTTATGACGAAGGTTCCATCACTATTTGAAAACAATTGTCATGAATTTTTGATAGATTACTAATGAACTTAATAAAATAAGCAAAAATATATATTAGTCATGATGCTTGTGATGTATATGAAAATTATATATTGATATAAAGAGTTTGTCATAAATTTTATAACCTAAATATGATTTTTTGATTTGCGATAGAAATTTTATCATAAAATTAGTTATGTGATGCACTTTATTTTAATTATAAATTAATTAGTGACAAAGCATGTACTAACTAATTTAGAAACAAATCTATCACAAAATGATAGAACTCATTAAATTTATGATAAACTTATTTCACAAATTCGTTAGTATATGCTTTGTCACAAATTAGTTTGTGATGAAAGTAAAGTGCATCACAAAATTAATTTTATGATGGAATTTCTGTAACGGATTGAAAAATCATATTGAAATTATAAAATTTATGACGGGATCTTCATATCAATATATATTCTTTATATCCATCACAAATATTATAACTAATACATATTTTTACTCATTTTAGTAAGTTTGTTAATAATCCATAAAAAAATTCATCATAATTGTCTTTGAACAGGGACAAAATCTTGTTAATTACAAATTTTCCATTAGTGAAAGGATGTACACATTATACAAAGGTATAAGAATTTTTGTTGTTATAATAACAATTTTCGGAAGTACAATAATGATGTGGATTATGTAATGGTTAAGACGAGTGCTAAAGAAAAGAGTATGGTTAAAAGAATGCTTACTCCAACGATAGAAAAGACAAAACATAATATAGACCACTCTGGATCTTCTATTCCATTTCGTGTTTTATTTTTATTTCAACGTGATATATAAATGCCAAGTGTATTTAATTTTCAATTAATTATTTTTATAAAAAAATATTTAATACACGTGTCATATGTCTATACAGTGGAATAGAGAATGAGAAATAAATTGGAATAGAGGATTTAGACCAAATAAAGATCATCAAGTATGTGCCATAACTAATTATAGAAGATGATGATTTATACATTTTTGATGATTTAAACATTATCAAAAAATGTCAGTGAGAAAATATCGTATAAGAATACTGAAGTGTTGTGAATTATACATATGGAGGGACAACACATTTTATTTTGTTATAAAACAATTTTCGCTAGTTTACCAGTTACACGGATTACATAAAACTTGACATAATAAAAAATTAGCAAAATATGAATATAAATCGTCGTAGTTTGTGATTAGCAATAGATATGTATATATAGCGATAACTTGACAATTAAAAAATACTTATCACTGACTGTACTATATATTATCATTGATTTATCACTATACACACATAATTTGTCAAAACTAACAACCTAAACACAATTGTTGTCCTTGTTAAGTTTCTGAAAATCATTATTCTGGCAAAGCCTAAATATTAGTCCTAAAATACATATTATAACAAGTTTAGAAATAGTTTTATGAGTTGAACAAAATGAACAAAATTAAATGAAGTACAATTTTAAAGTGTAATCTTACCTCTAAATGTCCGGCGACGTGTAAATATTCGGCATCGGTGGGGACCCAAAGTATATGTTCTCTTTCCCCATAAGTGTCGTCGGCGGGGAAGATTTCCTCTGGTTGGTGCCAAACATTATTTAAGAGATTGTCATTTTTGCTGCATCCATCCACATTTGTGGAATAGTCTGCAAATTTTAGGTATCCATATTTTCTTGTGTAGTCACCATCCCCTTCAAAGGGCAGTTCATCTTTTGGCCCCTTTCCATACCTCTGCAAATGTTATTGATATGCTAATGATATGCTTTAATGGCATATTAGTAAAAATTATAATAAAAAGCAGTATAAGATATTAAAATGGACAATCACAGATAATAGTGCAATGCCTAGATCTAAGGCATCAAATTATATTTTGACTCAAGGGAGTTCTTCTAAGCAAACATGTTTTTGAGTCACAAATCCATAATATTTAATTTCACTCTAGCGATTTCAGAAGAATCCCTAAGTCCAAATTTGGACCATATCAATTACAATATTTGACTTGCTATGGGAATTAATCAGGTTCTAGATGCTTAATCGAATTGATATTGTTGTTTGGCAACAATTTAAGAGATGAGTTTATAAGCCTAAAAAATAAGATGTTGGTGCATGTCTTATAAGGTTTTTTAAAAAGATAATAGCACCGAGATTTTAACTCTATTTTC